>JABBWI010000189.1:0-130942 GCA_016647755.1 Suillus subluteus | reverse complement strand
TTGCTTATTTCTGAAAAATGAACATATTGGAGATCACCAAGTCATGACTCCTGACTGCTGAGTTCTGGCTGCCAGGACTCCGGGTTGCTGGCGCCTGGCACTCGGGACTCAGTATGTGGCACTCAAAATTTCAGATTGGAAGTGATACATATCGATCACATTTTTTTATTTCTGAAAGGTGAACATATTGGAGATTACCAAGTCCCAAGTCCCAACTCCCACTCCTGGGTGCTGGCAACCTGGAGTCCCAGCAGCCGGAACTCAGGGAGTCGGGAGTCAGGAGTCACGACTCGGTGATCTCCAATATGTTCATCTTTCAGAAATAAGCAAATGTGATACATATGAATTACATTTTTTTATTTCTGAAAGGTGAACATTTTGGAGATTACTGAGTCCCGACTCCTGAGTTCCAGCTGCCGGGACTCCAGGTTGCCGGCACCTGGCACTTGGGACTGAGTATGTGGCACTCGAATTTTCAGATTGGGAGTGATACATATCAATCACATTTGTTTATTTCTGAAGGATGAACATATTGGAGATCACCGAGTCGTGACTCCTGACTCCCGAGTTCCAGATGCTGGGACTCTGGGTTGCCGGCACCGGGAGTCGAGAGTCACGACTCGGTGATCTCCATATGTTCACCTTTCAGAAATGAACAAATGTGATTCATATGTATCACTTCCAATCTGAAATTTTGAGTGCCACATACTGACTCCCAACTCCCAAGTTCCGGCTGCCGGATTTGGGGCTCCCAGAACTCAGGACTCAGTGGGTAAAACATTCAGTTGAACCAAAGAGAACATGCATTGAAAATAAATCTATGTACATCTATCACTATGCAATTATGTGGCCATGTCAACCTCCCCACCAGAAGTCTCATCCTTCACCTCAACATCCATCTCCTCAGAGACTGAATTATATTCTGGGACAAGGTTTCCCGGATCATCCGGGTCCTCAATTTTGCTGGACAGTTGTGGACCGTCAGGCTGAACTGGGCTTGGTCCAAATATGAGACCAACCATGTCAGATGCATCCTCAACTTTCAAGGATGAGGGTTCCATGACACCCATATCCAAGTTAATGAGGTTGGGAAGTTGCAGATGGAGTGGTGACATGGAAGGGGTGATGGACTGATCGAGCAAAAATGTTGCAGGGGCTGGAGAGTCTGGAAGTGGGAATGATGGGTGCTGGTTGATGACTTTATGCTGGAGGCTCTCATGGAGGCATTGCAGGGTGTCAATTTTATCATCCTGCTCCCTCACACGAGCCTCCAAAAGCGCGATGCGAGCTGCACCATCCTGAATCGCGATGGCCATGGAATGAAGATCCGGCATGGGGACGTCGAGTGCTGCCAGAGGCACTCAGGAGCTTGAGGACACAATGGCTAAATGTAAAATCAGGTCAAATGGTCATTAAAAATTCGGGTCACTCGCCAGGAGGTGCAGGGGCGAGGGCAGGGGCAGGGGCAGGGGCAGGGGCAGGGGAAGGAGTAGCAGCCCTCTTTGCATTGTTGGTCTTCCTGCGACCACATGACTGGACCTCTTGTGTGGCTGGAGCAGTGGTGGCCAGGATGATGGGATGGGCCACGAGACTGACTATGAGTCCAGGGCCTTGACTGCGAGGCAGATGGAGCATTGGGGCAGGTGTCCTTGAGCACATTTGATGGCTGGTGAACTTACCTCCACTGCGAGCGTGTGGGGGCGGGGATCCCATGGATGCAGGTTGACATTTGAGCTTCTTGGTAGCACAGCGGACGCAAGACAGACAGGGAGTGCTTGTCCTCTTGTCCAAACGACTTTGGCAGGGCCAATCCTCTTTGGAGCAATAATGGCAGGGGTTGTTCTGTGGCATCCATGAGTTGATGGACGTCCTGGGACGTCTGGGATTAAAAATAGCACTCACTGGGCCAGGAATGGTAATATCAAATGTAGGAATTGCAGAGGGATTACTAGCGGGGGTGGGATGACTGCTGGAGGTTTCCTGTAAATTTCCAAGGATATACATGAGTTCTGGACAACTGTTCGGTACTCACCGGAACCTCCAGACGACCGCCGGCAGTGAGCTATGGACACCTAAGCATCTTTCTGAGTTCCAGATGAATGAATATGACTCGCCAATGCAGGGCCAAATGCTTGCTTCTTTGGGGAACCTGGTGAATGCGGTGAATGGGGCGTCCTTACAATAATTGTGGAGGACCAGGGAAGGACGACCTCCAGAACTCCACTCGAAATTGGCTGCAAAAAATTCAGATAAGTTAAAAAAATGAACCAGACAACATACCTTAATAATAGCGTCGTCATCATCTTCTGACTCCACCACCAGGCTCGACTTCACATCGGGAGTTGACTTGACCCGCTTGTGAGACTTCATGGTGGACTTTGGAGGTTCAGAGGGCTGAACTGAAATCAAAGGGGACTTGCGTTTCCTGCTCCCCCCCACTTCCGGGCACTAGGGGACCATTGATTGCCCTACCTTTTCCTTTGCTCTGGAACTCGGCGGTTGTGTTAGTGGATGGCCCGGCGACCAGGCTGGCAGCAACTTGTGGGGTGGGAAGGCCAGGAGGGGAGGGAAGGACAGAAGGGGATGGAACAATGGGTGGGGAAGGGAGGTCGACAGTGAGTGGGCTGGTGGAGGGATTTGGCATGACAGGGAGATCACAAGAATTATCACCTAACGCCTCCCAGGCACAAACCTTGGAACGCCAGGCATGTTTGGACACCCGGGGGTCGTCGTGGCCAATGCTGTGCCAGTTGGGCCACACCCGGGGAGTCATGGACCTCACCCTCAGCAACTCCTTGGAGCAGGAGGCCACAACGCCAGGCATGTAAGGCCCATTCTGAAAGTCCTGGACAATAGCTCCCTACCCGGATGTTGGTGAAACCAATGGCAAGAAACATGCAGGAATTTTACTTACCACAAGAGTGGTGGCCTTTGCTGTGAGGGCAAGATGGGCCTCACCTGTGTCAGCCGGGATGTGCCGAGCCCGGATATGATGTCCACAAGCTGAGCAGTGGCTGCCTTGAGACTGGCCAATGAGGTTTGAACTGGAGCAGACATTCTGATTGTGATGAAACAAGTAAAAAGCTTGAAAGCAGGTTGAAATCTGTTATCACTGGGATGAGGTTTCAAAGGAAATCAGACACTTGAAGGACAATATTGAAAATTTTGATTGTTTGTCTTTGTTTGGTCGTGGTTCAATTTGTGGCAATCGCCAGCCCTGCGCTGATTTGGGAGGTTATCAGTGATCAATCAGTTCATCAGTTCCTCAGATATCATGAACACTCAACCTGCAGTAAGATTCCATGACCCTCCGGTCACTAAATGCACCTCAATGGATGTGGATGACTCATCTGAGTCCCAGATGTCGCTAGGTGTGTGTTCTTGTGGCATCTCATTCAATTGACTGGACATGTGTCAGATTCACTTGATCATGTTTACCTTGGGCCAGATGAAGAGCTGGATTCTGATTCTGGCTCATCAAGAGGTCTGGATGTCTTGGATGCAATTCCCGGTATGTTCTCAATTCAACCATTCAACATCTCACTCTGCATATTGATCAAACACTTCCAGATCAATCATTTCCTGCTCAGGTGGATGACCTCGCTTTGTTCAATGACCCGGACTTGTTTCTTGGGCCTGAGGATGATTTGATTGAGTCTGATGATGCTCCGGCGGTACCAGACTCACCCATGACTGGTGAGTGTATTCATCCCATCTCATGTCAGTTGTTGATGGCATTTCCAAAGCAACCAAATCAACCCCCGAACCTCCATCAGTTCATCCAGTGGTGTCAGAGGCACCCCTGAGTTGTAAGTCTCTCCATCCCCTGTCTTGTTAATTATTCATGTGATCTCCAAGTGCGCACAACCACTCCCGGACATCAATCGACCCAGCCAGATCTCACCAATGAAGAACTCCATGCCATGATTCAGGAGTTCATGCCAATCGGTTCTTATGATCAAACCGAAAGTGAGTGGCACAAAGTTATTTATTTATTTTCCTGCTGATGCTGTGCAAGTTCAATCAATTATAGATCGCCTGGGCGATTACCAACAGCGTCAGGGACATATTCCTCACCCTACTGTAGCCCAACTGCTAGAGGCTGACAGGCTATTTCAGATGGCATGGGCTGAAACATCCGACAAACTCTAAAGAGCAGATATGGACCTCCGGAGGATGCAAAGGGTAAGGCAATCGACCTCTGAAATGCTGGTGGTATTAGATAGACTCATAGAGTCATATGATGAGGATTGAAGTGAGATGTAAATTACTGCATTTATCATGGTAGACACATTACTATATTCAATCTGTGAGTGGCAGGGACATGTCCTGTATATTTCGGGACTCCAGACACGGTGCTTGTGACTTGTGACTTGGGAGTTGGTACCTGGGATTTGGGTCTCCGGACATGGTGCTTGGGATGTCAGTGCTTGCTTGTTAATCCCACATACAGAAACATGTTCACCACTGAAGTCCCATTGCAGGACTTTGACAAATTAACAACAGCAGATAGTGTGCTACACATGGGGGCAGTATGGTATATGTATATTATCTCCGTCCCATGCTCTGGTCGCTCCAAGTGTATTCTCAACTGGCATTTGCAACTTACTCCTGGTGGTCCTAGCGGATGGTTCAACCACAGCCTTCTTGCCCGCCTCCTCTTTGCTGCCAGAGACGTGTTCCTTTTTTCCATTTCAACATCCTCATTCACCTCGCTAGTGGCTTCGTCAGTTAACCCGGCTAGGTGGCCGCCCATTTGTGATGTCAGTAGTGCACCTGTTGTTCTCACTGACTTCGCTCCGTGAGGCTTTGGAATTGCACATGGGACTTCCAGGACTTTGGGTGCTGGACCTCCTGTTTTTCTGGGTGTCTTTCGTGGTAATCTCCCGTCATCCAGGTCTTCATCCGCATCATCCTCCATATGATGGGTGTCATTCTTGGCATCACTCCCGGATTCGGTTGATGAATCCTGAGGCCTTCACACAGTTACCCTCTGCTACTTCCTCGCCTTATGAGTCTGTGGAGAGGGCAAACGTCCGGATACGATGGATGGTACCATGTCGCCATCTTGGTTCTTCCATGCTTTGAACTGGAATGCAGGACCTTCTCCTGATTCTTGCCGAGCATACCAGAAATTGAGCAAGGCAGTCGTGTCCCAGTTTTGCAGCTTGGAAGGCTCCTTCAAGTCGACATCCTCTGGTAGATACCTTCTTTCCACAAAGTCGTCCTGACCTTGTGTGATGGCACTCCATGGCATGACCGCCCTGTCTTTCCCAGAACACATACCTGTGGCCATGAATTCAACAATTCTCCGATGTTGTCAGGACAGACTCACGGTAGTGTGATGTGAGAAAAGCCCTCACTATGGCCTTCTTCTCCTCAAGTTTTGTTTCCATGATGTCCAGCAGGAGCAACATCCCATCCCCGTCCGTTTGGAGTTTGAAAGCTGGTTTTCTGATTCTTTTGTGACCTCCCTTGAGCTGTCGTCCTCCATCCCATGCCCCAGCACCTATCATCGTGATGGTCAACACATCACATCTGGTATACACAGTACACACTCTCACCAAACTGTTCCTGGGCATACTCCTGCCAAACAGGCTCGATGTCTTCCCAGTCCTTGGTCTTCATGAAGCTGTCCCCATCTCCTAATGCCTCATTGTCATCGTGCCTGCATGAATGCATTTAGACAAAAGATCTGCTGTGACACATAAAATTTACTTGCATCCCGAACAGCACCTCTCCCTTTTCATTTTTCCAAGCTGACATCACGAAAACTCGCATCCCGCATTGCCTCCACATCTCGTTTGAGAAGTGCTCCACATATGCCGGTCCCTTCTTATGAGCGACTTGTGCCTGTATTTCCGGAGGCGGACAGTTGTTGGACCACTCTTCTGCGGTTTCCTTCACCTTCTCCAACTTGTCGTCATCCAATTCTGATATGACTCTCTTCACAGCCGCCTGGTAATGTTTGAACATACCAGGATCTCCTGGCTTCGCCCCGGACTCCTCCTTGATCCTCTTCAGCACCTCTTCATGTTTCTGCTGGTAGACCACCATCCTGGGCGTCCATTTCCTCCCATACTTGATCATGGCCTTCCTTTCCTTCTTTTTCTTGTTGTTGAACAGCCAAGTCTTATACATCTGCGAGTTGATGGAAGAATATGGTGTCAAATCCAATTTTTCAACACAACAAGGATGCATCACCTGCTTCCTCTTTTTCCATTGTCTTTGGTCCACCTTGGGAGCAAACAACCTGGCAGCCCGTGCTATGGCAGTGAAAACTCCTTGCTTCTGGCTCCTTTTGGCTGCAGTCCACTCAGGAAGGTAGTTCTTCAGCTGCAAAATTTCGTTTTCCGTGAGCTTCTGTGACTGTGGTTGACGTCCCCTATGTTGGCCAGAAGTAGACTGAGTGGAATGACCTGTTCTTGCCATGGTGAATCAGATTGAGGAATGGGCTGAGGATATGCGATGTGGAAGTATCAGTGGATGGAGAGAAGTTGAACTTTGAGCAAAGCCTAACAGTAGGTTAATCGACCTATATGGGACACGAAGCCATTAATGGAAATGAATTTGTAATGAGCCAACAGGACTGCACTGCATTACATTGAAATAACAACAAAAATTCATTATACACGAGCTGATGCCTTGCTTGCAGCATCAGTGAATAAGATGAGGATAGGTAGATGCACCCCGGTGCAAAAATCTCACAGGGTAGAAGCAAGGGGCAGCAAAGGTAGGAAGACTTGGGTCAAGGTCTCACTTGCAAGCACAAGACGACATGCCTACAGGTCCATGCCTGGCTCTCCCCCAGAATCACCAACTATTCAACCAGTTCAGGCGCCAACTCCTTGGGAAGACTTTCCTGACAATGCTTATGAGCCAGACCAAGGCTCATTCATGCCTTTGCAACTACCAAAAACCATGGCGAGTGCATGTCATATGTTGGAGTGTCATTTGAACAATGGCTAAGCATTGAAGAATACAGAGTCAGAATGACTACCTCAGGCAATGGCTGCCAAGGCAGCAATCATATCTGCATCACCTCCTGGATTGAGAAGCTCCGCCAGAAGACAGGAGATGCATCGTCTGCGAACAGGATGGGGTCTACAAATGTCAAGATTGTCTTGGCGAGCCCCTCTATTGCACGGGCTGTTGCAGGAGTCAACATCATCACAATCCTTTTCACTGGATCAGTCAATGGAATGGACAATTCTTTGAGCAGAGTTGTCTTGCTCAGGTGGGACTCATCATACACCTTGGCCATGATGGCAAACAATGTCCGGCCCTCGCAGATAGGTGGGATTTGTTCGAAGGAGACGAACATGAAGACCAGCTCGAGCCTGAAGATCTGCCATTTGTGTCAGGACCCGAGTTCCAGCCGAAGGAAAACACCATGGTCATCATCGACAAATCTGGAGTACATCGCCTGGAGATACGATGCTGCGATTGTCCCAATGTGTTGAGTCCAGACATTCAGATGTTTCGACATGGATTTTTCCCTGCATCATTCAACAGGCCGAAGACTGCCTTCACATTCAGAGTGCTGGATGATTTTCTATTGGACAACCTTGAATGCGGCACCTCAGCGATGAACTATTACAGCAAGCTCCGGCGAATGACCTCCAGCATGTTTCCACACCTTGTTCCGGTAATACTATGCCTCCTCCATCAACCGGACATGATATTGACAAGGCATGTTGCAAGGACCGATACGGGGAGCTCATGAGGATTGCTCGACAGTGGAGGCAGCTGAAGACAATGAAATGGCATGGCTTCGGCCACCGTTCTGACATCCCAAGCACAGGAGAACTAGCATTGTTTTGCCCAGCATGTCCTCAGCCTGGTATCAATGTACTGGTGGCAGGGGATGAATCGCTTGATGAGTGAGTGCTGTTTAATACTGAAGTGACCTCAGCGATGATAAGAACTCTCCCAGCTGGAAATATACCTGGTCATTTGTGATGAACGGAAATTTCAAAGCTGAACATCTGCATCCCATAAAGCCATTTGATGAAGTTTGGCTGTCCGATGGTCTTGGATTCATGGTGGGAAAGGACAGGTATAAAATGCATCTGGCAGAGGCTGCTGACATGGTGGAAAAATCGAGCTGCAACAACCACCGGGCAGTCAATCAAGCTAATGCTGCTCGGCACAAGCTGGAGTCCACCGGTATCGGGGGAGTTGCCTGTGCCCGACACGGTTGCTTTGTCCCTCACTCCATGGTTGATTTTCAAAAAGGCGAAAGGCGAGTGACATCTGCCATTCCTCATTCACGAGTTGACCATGCATCGCATGCAGACAAATGAACATGGACTACGCCCTTTGCGAGGCTGCATGACACAACATGGAAGGCATCTCCAGGGCCGTCACCTTCTATGACATCAACTGCCAATACAACAAACACTTTCGGGCTCGGGTGGATGCCAGCCAGTTTCTGGAAATGATGCAGGACCTCACAATCATTCCCGGAATTGGGTTGTGGCATGTTCATGGACATCAGGACAGCTGTTATGTCTGATACGCATCCAACTTTATTGAGGGCATTGGCCGGATCGATGGCAAGATCATGGAGACCCTATGGGCACATCTCAATCTGATTTCCCCTGCAGCTCAGGGAATGTCATCTCCGCACCGACAGGAATGTCTTGATTATCAGATGAATGACTCAAATTTCTGCAAGATGATCTGCATGAAGAGGACCCTTTGCCGTAAATACAAGCTGGCAATGAATGGCATTACTGAAAGTGGAAAGGCATTTGATAGACTCGATGAAGCAGCGCCCGCACATTTGAAGACTGAATGGTCAGCCAGGGAGAGGAGAGCTCAGTCAAGCAGACTCAATGATCCTGAGGCGATGGATGAATATGAGATCAATATCAAGAAGGGTGAGTCGACGTCCATCGTCTCAATAGATGTCTGAATGAATATCGCACTCAGCACCGAGCAGGAAGGAGATTGAGCTTAGATTATTAGAGGAGGGCAGCGCCCACAATGCAGCGCCCTCTCGCAGGTCTGTGGCGATGTGGATATCAACAGGGTTGGCAATCAAAGAGGCTCAGATTGCATTGCTCATCGAGGTCCGAAGAATGGGAAGAAGATCCACTGAGACCCAGAGATTAGACATCACCTGGCAACGGGATCGTCTCCAAGGCCAGATAGACGGATTCACCCAGTCCGCCCTGACGCATCTCGGGGAAGGATTTGATGCAGATGACGAACCCGATGACTTGAATGTAGACATACTCGATGATCTCGATGATGACCCGGCAGATTTCTCCAAGACATCTGATACCTGGACAAATTCTCCCGAGCTCACTGTAATCCCATTGCCATCGAACCTTGGGGTTGATCAATGCAGACGCTGCATGGCAGAGGATCTGATTCCGCTGGAGATGTCGCTTTGTGAAGGACAGGCCAATGACACCCTTCACAATCTCTGGATTCACTTGTGCAACAAGGCTGTCCTGTTCCAAACAGCTGTTGGGCAGGCCAAGTCCCAAGCCCTGAAAACCCGAGCTTGGTCCCAGGTGACGTCAGTGCAGCAGGCAGTATCCCTCCATGTGAGTATATATACAAAGACCAGGAAGCAAATGATGAAGCTGGAACCGGGACAAGACCAGCTGCAGAAATACAAACCCCTGCTTCGCAAGCAGCTCAAAATCAGCACTGCGGTGGGAGATCCCAATGCCCGAGGTCAGAGAAACGAGTCCCTTGCATGGTTCTGGTCTGTGGAGGTCGACCTAGGTGGTCCGGATCAATCTTGGAATGAGGAATGTGAGTTCAGGCCCACTTATCATATCCCCCGGCAAGCTGACAGGACCCATCTCAAGTTTACCAAGTTCATTGGCTTCGGGAGAAGGCACTACGGGATCGATGGAAGGAAGAAATGACATTGGTCCAATTGGAGATGGATTGGACATGCCACTATTTCTCTTGGAGAGCAACCCAATGGGGTGACCAGATGCGGGAATCACTTGAGAAACGCCTTCTGGGTCATGCATGCTACTCCAGAAGGCAATCTCAAATGTATTCATTACTGGCTCAGGATGCACAGGCTGTGTTTCAAGACCTGCAGAGCGTGTCAATAAAGACCAGAGATGAATAAATGTTTTTGTTGATGAATCACCTGTTTCCACACAAAAATTGAGTCCCAGGAATTGTCCAGGTCAGCCCATGTCGGAGTTTGAATTTCTTATCTAACCATCAGTGACTCTTATCTCAACATCTTGACCACCTCTCACTTTCATTGCCTGCATCACACTGCTCCATTTGCCATGTCTGGACCTACTGCATCCACCTCCGCCAATCTGAATCCAGGCAATAAGTACAAACCCATGAACCTGATCCTTGCAGACATTTCCTGCACATTTGAAATGGCTGCATCGCAAATTCACGCTTGCATCGCTCAATATCAGTTGGAGGCTGCTGGCAACGTTCCACCTTCAGACCGGATCACATATTTCAAAGCCGGGGTGCAATGGGAGATGAATGTGAGTCCCTGCTGCCCTGATGACTGCTGGTCAATGTTGAGAATTTGAATAGTCTTTTGTTACACCACTCCTGCAGCACTCTGCGTCCAAGAACATCGTGTCGGTGGTTCCTGTTCTGGTCGCTCATATCCTCAAGTTGTATCCCATGCTCGCCTGGAACACAGTTCCAGACAACGTCTTTTCATCCCACTTCCTTGCATTTGATGATGAAGCCATTGCCAGACATCCCTCTAGGATTGTTTCCAACTATGAATGTCCATGGTGGAAGGGAAGTGGCACAATCCCGGATCAACCATGGCAATGGGATGAGGTGATGGCTTCCTGTATCTCTCATTTCCAGTGTTGGGTGGTAAGATGTTAGCTCAATTGCCTTGAGTGATGACTGATGTGTTCTAGTTTGGTGTTGAGGATGATGGTTTGGTTCTTCCTGAGAAGTTGCCAGACACTTCAGCTCCACCGCTGATGGGACTCAGATGGATTCGAGAAAGAATGGTTTCATTGATGCAGGAGCAAGATGAGGCCATTGAAGCAAAGATGGCAGAGGTGAAGATGCATACTGGCATGCTAGAGAAATTGAAGAGAGCCAAAGGACTGTAGTGAGAATGAAGTAGTGTTCATTCAAAGGATGATGTAAAATACCATTGGCCTTCACAAAGGATCTCTGACTGCAAAATACCATGTCCTGAGCTCCAAGTCCCACTTTCCACAATCTGAAGTTCCGGACATCCGGAACTTAGAGCTTGGGACTCAGGACCCAGGACTCACCTGAGCATTTGTAGTGCCAAATACTATCTTCTGAGTCCCAAAAATGCAGCAGTCGGGGCTCGGGGCTCAGGACTCACATGATCATACATACTGCCACATACCATCTCCTTAGCTCCGAGTTCCATGTATGGAACTCTGATTCCCTGAAATCCAGAACTCTCAAATCATTTTCCTGTGACATTCCATGTCCTGAGATCCAAGTTCTGTATACCCAATTCCCACATGTTGGGACTGATGATTTATCAAGTCCCGATTCCCGAGTTCTGGATTTCCGGGACCCCTGAGTCCCAGCACCCGGAAGTCGGGAATTGGGACTTGGAGATTTCCAATATGTTTACCATTCAGAAGTACAAAAATTTGATTCATATATATCACTTCCAATATGAAATCTTGAGTGCCATGTACTGAGTGCCGAGTGCTGAGTCCTGGGTGCCGGGTGCCGGGACTCCAGGAGCCCCGACTCCGGGCACCCGGCACCCGGGACTTGGGACTCAGTAGGTGGCACTCAAGATTTCAGATTGGAAGTGATACATATGAATCACATTTGTTTATTTCTGAAAGGTGAACATATTGGAGATCACCGAGTCCCAAGTTCCAGGTATTGGAGCTCGGGTTCCGGAACTCAGGGCGCGGGGCTAGAAATGCTCAGGTGAGTCCTGAGCCCTGAGCCCCGAGTCCCAAGTCCCAAGTACCGAGACCTGAACCCCTGGACCCGGCATCCGGGAGTTGGGAGTCGGGACTCGGTGATCTCCAATATGTTCACCTTTCAGAAATAAACAAATGTGATTCATATGTATCACTTCCAATCTGAAATCTTGAGTGCCACCTACTGAGTCCCGAGTGCCGAGTGCCGAGTTCCGGGTACCGGGTGCCGGGACTCCTGAGTCCCGAGTTCCAGGTATTGGAGCTCAGGTTCCGGAACTCGGGGCTTGGGGCTAGAAATGCTCAGGTGAGTCCTGAGCCCCGAGTCCCAAGTCCCAAGTACCGAGACCTGAACCCCTGGACCCGGCAGTCCACAATGTTGGTGTTAGGGTTTCAGTGAACTGTTTAGAGAAATCACAACAGTCATTCATAGATTTTGGATCCTCAATTTGTACATGGTATTCTTGTGTTCGTATCTGCATGAGTGACTACTCTTTCTATTTCTTTCATCTTTCACAGGCTGTATGGGCCATTCACACTTGCCCATCCACATGAGGGAACCCCGGCATAAATGTGAACAGAATCCCTCATGTACCATGCCCAAGCGATCTGATCCCCTTCCACTTCCGGAACTCCATGTCTCACAATCCTTCTGGAAAATGCGATCATACAGCTGGAGTTGTACTTGAACTCCAGCTGAAGGCTTGGCATTTTCATCCGACCATTGGAATAGTTCCCAATGGTGGTGAGAATGTCGAAGCATTCGGCAATCGATAAAAGGTCTCGATGATTGGGCGTTTCCCGATTGGAAATGATGGACAGGGTGTTAAACACGGATGCCCAGTACTGCCTTGTTTCCGAGGTTTGACAAGGTTCACAACCCTGCAAAGTACTGCTCCGGATGCATCACCCTGAGTGCCGCGGAGGCGATGGCTGCTGGCCGTGCAATGGCTTTCAGGATTCCATTGGAGGAAGGTCCCTTCAATGAGCTAGATACCTCCGGATCCGCCACATTCTATGGGCTTGGTGAGTTTGACTGCTGAAATCACCATCTGATCAGAACCTACCTCGTGTCCCTGTTGATACCATGCCGGAGATAAATTGATGCATCCAGGAGTGGAGCCAACATTTTCCGACCCATGTTTGAACCACTCTTGATTAGTTCGCCAATTCCCATCAGCCTTTACACTTTTTTCGAGGCTTGTAGAGAGGATGTCTGTGGCCGCCCTGATTTCCTGCTGTAGGTACAATTAATGTTCAATATCCATTGAGTCACATGGTACATTACAAACCTGGGTGGTATCATTCAGGGCATCCAGGAGGTACCATGCAATGATGGCACCAGATGAATTGAGAATTGTGGCCGGTACCTTGACCAACTTTGTGCCTTCATGGCCAGGAGGACACCTCTCAAGCAACTTCGCCTCTCTCTCATCATTAAGTCCTGTGTCCTTCATGGAGATCAATTTGCTATATCTTGCGATATCTATCTCCATCTGGACTATCATCAAGGAATTTGAATGATCTGATGAATTTTCTGAATCTGCAGGAAGACCCACTGGGATTTTTATGTGCCTTTATGAGCACATCAACCAAGTGATCACACGCCATCACCAGATAAGTGTCCAGGTTCTGAGATGGTATGACTGGGTCTCCTCCAGTCTTCTCTGCATTGAATTTCTGTGCAGTATATTCACCTGCTTCATAAGTGACAGTCAGGGCCCAAGTGTGCCAGATGTCTATGCCATCAGGAGTGGAAGAGGAAGAAACATTCATGCTGGAAGTTGATGGGAAATCAGACACTGAATGCTGGATGTCCTGACTGGTGTTAAAGGGGGTGGAGATAGTGAGGATCAGATAAGGGAGCCTTGCATGATGTTTGCTCTCAAAGATGTATTATCATTCATTGCGCAATTAAATACTACATGATTGGCAGTGTGCTGGATATCAGATATTCATTTGTCTAGTCCCGGGTCCCGGAACTCGGAACTTGGCATCTTGTAGGGCAACACAAGCCTCGCACCCCAGGTTCCACATCCTGCAAGACAACCTAACTTCCATAAAAGGCCATGTCAAGAGAGCACATCCTGCTCTCTTCTGAAGAATCTCAACTTCAGTTGGCCGTTTAACATGGAAAGTCTTGACTGAATTGTGTCGAGACCTGGGTCCCGGGTTCCGGGACTCAAAACTTGGCGTCTCATAGGGCAACACAAGCCTAGCACCCCAGGTTCCATGTCCTGCAATACAACCTGACCACCCTAACAGGCCATGTCAAGAGATCACCTGCTGCTCTGGGAACTCAGACACTTTGATTTATTACCTCCTGATTTGGTTGATATACAACTACCTCAGCTCTGTCATGTCTTCAATATCATACACATGGGCCCACCCATCTATAATTTATACCACCCTTGGCCCACCCCATTCAATATAACATACTATACAACACCCTTGGCCCACCCATCTAATAAAATATTTTATATACACTCTCGGCCCACCCATCAAATACAATATTTTATAATACCCTCGGCCCACCCATCAAATACAATATTTTATAATACCCTCGGCCCACCCGACTAATTTAATGTGTCTGGGCCCACCTGTGAATGTGATAACAAGTACCCTTCACATATCCCTCTATCTGATACACATCTACCTTGATACAGCCATATACATAATATCCAACTACCTTGGCCCATCTGTCTACCAAATATTCATGTACATCGGCCCATTCATCTACTCTACATATTCCCTGCATGGGCCCACCCGCCTCCATCGGGAATAATATTTCTCCCGGCCCATCCGTCTACTGAATATTCATGTACATCGGCCCATTCATCTACTCTACATATTCCCTGCATGGGCCCACCCGCCTCCATCGGGAATAATATTCCTCCCAGCCCATCCGTCATAGTCGGGGATATTTCTACCATGGGCCCATGGTCCACTGGCCCGTATCATACGGGATATTATGCATGTCTGTTCACCCGTATCATACGGAGATTGGTCACTGTAATATGTGGCATTCCCTGTTGCCAATCTCTATTGGATTTCTACCAAGGAGAACATTTACACTTAAGAGCATCTTGTGGGCCTTGTAAATGATCTGAATGGCAATAGCATCTTTGAGTGGCGGGTACTATATCTCTTTCACACACTGAGCAGATGGTATCATACTCATGGCTCTTCTTAAAGTTCCACTAGAGATGTGCGCCTTTCCTAAATGAGGCAAGGCATGGACTATGGATAAACTCAGCATGACTTTGAACCATGCTCAAAGTAGTGTCGATTAGTCACAACTTGACAGAGCCAGTGCATCCCTTTCTTGCAGGATGTACTTGCATGGCGATCATTGCTTGGGGAATACAGTATATCTATATTCTAGTACATCACATGTCAATGTATCTCAAAATTCATGTCTAGTATTAATGGTGCCATTAAACTTCACCTTTTTGATCTGACTCTTCATCGACAACAAATCCTGTGTCTCCCTCCATTCAAAACCCTGATTCTGTCAAACGCTCTGCTGATCAAACACCGCTGCAGCCATGTCTAGCCATGGGAGCTAGTACTAAGAAGCGATTATCTGAGAGTTTCAGAATCATGGCATCTGCGGCTCTTCCAACCCAGTGTAAGTGTCACATTGAATTCCGAGCACCACTAACTGTTTACCAGGATAAAAGCAGGGATTTGAGATCGCTTGGAGGGACACATTATAACAGAATTGTCCTTCCCAGCCTACTTGTATGATAAGTGTACCACGAATCTGGACAATTTGGAAGAAGGTCTTTTCGAGGGAAAGATTTTGGTTCAGGTTTGTTGCACTTCAGGACGCTCGGCATGCCAATGATCATACTTTTTGTAGGGCTACAAAGCTGTTTTTACATCTCCATCCTCAGCAAAGGATATTGAAGGTGATGGCAATGGCGCAGATGTCATTGAAAATAATTGATGCACTAAGAGGTCTTTCTCTGGACCCAAAGTCAAGAAACATGTAGTCACTCCTTGTTCAATAGCATACATCGCCTGTTGTTACGAACTAGGATAGTTCTGATACTAGCAGTATGAATGTACTATTGGCTAGGATCGATCAAGCCTCTGATGTATGTCAGAGGTTCAGAGGTTCTTCTAAGACGTGTCGAGGAGAGTGTCCTCGATGCGAATCAAGTCTTTAGATGACTTAAGATTGGAGGTCTTAAGCAAACAAGTTCCAGGTAAAACCTAGTAAGATTAAAGTGAAGTAACTACATAGTACATGCTGAGTTTAAGTAGTGAATCAGATGTATGTTTAGGGCAGGTATGTATGAGTCATAAATAGGACAAAGTCGGAATAAGTCATAGATAGGACGAAGTCAGAATGAGTCATAGATAAAAGTACAAAAATAGGTCACCTAGCGATGGCTATAGATAGTGATCATGATGTAATACAAGAATAGGAAGCGTGAGGTGTATGACGTAGTACAAGTAAAAAGGAGAAAATGAATGGGGCGTACATTTGACTGTAACATTACCCATTTTTATCGTTGAAGTCACCGGCTTCAACAATCAAAATTATGGTCATCATAATCATCACAATCACCTGCGTACTGCGCGAACATCCTCTTGTCTTCTTCGATCGAGATCTGTTCCATTTCAGCATCCTTATCCGCTTCCCACCTGGAGAGTGCTTCATAAAATCCCTTATCAGTCCAGACTAAAGGGATCGGGTGTTCGCCCTTAAGGTCTTTACAAAAGACTGATAGATGGCCGGGCGCGAGATCACAGCATACACAGCAGAAATAAGTAGGGCAGTTCTTGTGGCGATGGCCGACAAGTCCGCAATTACGACATAAGAAGTTGTCAGCAGGTTCTGTTTTCACGATGGTAGTGGTCGGCGCCATTGGTGGGGAAGGGGTTTGAGAGCGGAGGGCATTGATGAGGGGGGAAACAGAGAGCTCCTGTTTAAGCTTCGATGATTGTCTTCAGGTAGGGATAAGGCGGACTGGCCGCGAGGTTGTCGGTGTGTTAACCGTATTGTTATTTGGTATGCCAGATATGTGATGAGAATCGATGAAATGAGTCTCAGACTCAACGGGAGATATTGTCTCAACCAGAGGTGGAATAGGTATTGCAATATGCGGGGAAGGTGGTCTTGCCACTGGATCGGTGGCGATTTGTTCAGTGACGATATGGATAGCCTCTCTAATGGTTTCCTTGGTATTGGGAGGCATGAGGCGTATGGCAGAATTACGAATATGGATGTGAAGATGACTAAATATGGCCTGCATACATTCATCGTTAAGGAGTCCAGAGGTGCGTTTTATGAGGTTGGCGGCGTGGATGATATTAATGAGCAATGAACTGGAAAGAGCTCCTCTTTCCGCAAGGAGTCTATCAATTTCTATGGCATATTGCTCAGATAGAAGAGTGGATTCGAACAGGGTGTTGGTTTCTAAATTGTCGAGAATGGCAAAATAGTTTTCGACGTTATTGGTTTTGGTTAGTGTAAGAGTGGGGGATGGTGGAGTAGATACGATGGTGTCGGTCATAGTATCAATGAGGCGAATGAGTCTTTGAATTGTTGAGAGGCAGGTTTGGAGTTTTCGAATTTCTAGAGAATGGGACATGATGTACTGGGGTTCTTATATCTTGTGGGCTTTCTTATAAGCGGTAAGGAGCGTGGAAGCATTGTCAAGATTCTCCTCGGGAATCCATTTGTTACTTGCAGAAGAATATCCTTTCCAGGACACTAGATAGCGTCTTCATTTAGCCGTGCCTTTATGTGATAGGATGGCTTCTACTTCATATTCTTCTTCATTATCGATGATATCAGGAGAAGGGTCATGGAAATTCGGACTGTGAACTTCTGTTTCATGATAGGAAGATAGCTCGGAAGCATGGAACGTGGGATGAACCTTCCATTGCTTCGGTAGCTGGAGTGTGAACGTGATCGGGGAAAGTACTGTGGTAATGGTGAAGGGTCCATATCATTTGGGAGCGAGCTTCTTCAAAGGTAATTGCGTGATCAGGTTCTTTCCTGATAACTAAACCTTATCGCCGATTTTCCATGGTTGGTGCTTCTTTCCGTGCATTCATTCGGCCATTCGTTGCATTGCCAAGTTATGGCACAATATGGCTTCTTCGCGTGTTTTCTGGAGGAGGTGTACTCGCTCCTCAGCTGCTGGGACGGTGGATTCAGGGAGGATATGCGGAAGAGCTCTTGGCTCAAATCCATACATTAGAAAGAATGGAGAGGCGTTACGGGAGTCGTGTTTTCTGTGATTATGGACGAATTCGGACATGGGGATATCTTCGACCCATTGTTCTGGATTATTGCAGCAATAGATGCGAAGGTAGGTTTCTAATTCCTGGTTTAATTGTTCGGTTTGTCCATTGGTCTGTGGATGATAAGCGGTGGATGCGGCGATATCATATTTCAATAATTTGGCGAGCGCTTTAGAGAACTTCGATATAAATTGTGGTCCACGATCTGAAATTACTTTCTCATGCAATCCGAATCGGCAATAGACGTATTTGAAAAACTTCTTGGCTACGCCTTCTGAGGTGTGGTTTTCATACAAGGGATGAGAATTACCCCCTTCATAAGCCCATGGTCTACCACGACCATGATAGAATCAAAGCCGTTGTATGGAGGTAAATCAGTGATCAAGTCGACGGATACCTGGGTGAAGGGTGTAGAGACGGTAGATGGGATAGGGACAAGCGGGGGGGTTGTGGGATGAGTGTCAGATTTCATTTGCTGACAAAGGGCGCAACCCTCCATGTACTTTCGAATATAGGTACCCATAGACGGCCACCAGAAGTCACGCTTAACCAGTTCTTCGGTTTTAAAGTGGCCCGGATGTCCCGCCGTAGGGTGATCATGAGTTCATTCAAGGATAGCATGATGGCCGGCTGGTCGGACGTAGGCACGATCTTTGTAATATAAGATGTCATTCTTGATTGTCCAATCAGAGAGGGCCGATTTCATGGGTGGAAGGCATAAGCCATTCAGGGCATTTGAAGCAGCTTGAAAGATGGGATCAGCATCGTCAGGATCTGGGTTTGCGAGGGTCGTCATGAGTTCTTGATCAAGAAGTCGTACAAACATAGAATCAGGAAGCATGGTTACATCTTCATTATCCATTTCCGTGGGGATGTGATCGGGTCGGTGAGATAAAGCATCAGGAGCATTAAGTTTGCTTCCTGTGACATGATGGAGTTCAATGTCGTAACATGAAAGAATCAGTTGCCATCTGGCTTGGCGACGGGTCAACTTCTGAGCAGTGCGGAAATAGAGGAGGTTTTTGTGATCAGTGAAGATAATAACCAGATGAGCGTTTCCTTCTAGGTAATGGCGCCACTCAGTGAGAGCGCAGATAACTGCAAGGAGCTCGCGATCAAATATCTGGTAATTTCTTTCTGCCAGGTTCAGGGATTGGGAGAGGTATCCGCAAGGATGGTAAACTCTGTTTTCATCAGTTTGGAGGAGTACTGCACCTGTAGCGATGAGGGACGCATCAGTGGCAACTGCAAACTGTTGCGCGGGATTGGGGTTTCGAAGGACGGGTTGCTTCAGGAAGCATTCCTTTAGCATAATGAAGGCTTTCTCACATTGATCAGACCATGAGAAAATGTTATCTTTTTTTTGTCAGGTCGATCAATGGTTGTGTGATATTGGAGTAGTGAGGGATGAAGTTGTGGTAGAAATTGCAAAATCCGAGGAACGATCTGGTGTCTTTGACCGTCTCTGGGGTTGGCCAATCGCGGATTCCATCAGTTTTAGCAGTGTCCATGGCTACACATCCGGGTCTGATGATCATTCCGAGGTATTCCACTTCTTGAGCGTCAAAGATGCATTTCTCAGGTTTCAAAAATAGTTTTTCTTCACGTATTTTCTGGAGAATGCGTTGGGTTCATTCACGATGTTCATCAAGGTCGTTCGAGAAGATAAGGATGTCGTCCATGTAAATCACTAGCCATCCTTCATTAATTTCTTGCTGGAAGGTACGGTTCATATAGGCTTGGAATGTGGCCGGGGAGTTGCATAGTCCAAAAAACATGACATTCGGCTCATAGAGTCTGAACTCAGTAGTGAATGCGGCTTTCCATCTATCATCAGGGTGGATGCGGATATTATTATAACCCGATCGTACATCCATCTTGGTGAAATACTTGGCTCTGTGCAACCGTGCGACAAGGGATAGTGGGAGTGGCAAGGGGTATGCATTCTTGATCGTCCAATCGTTGATGTACCGGTAATCTTGACAGGGACGGAGGTCTCCACTTTTCTTTCCTACAAAGAAGAAGCCGCTTGCTTGCGGTGACTTTGACTCGGAGATGAATCCCTTCTTTACATTTTCATCAATAAAAGCTTTGACTGATTCCTGTTCTTTAACCGATAATGGATAGATCTTTGACGTTTTCGGAATAAACCCAGGTTTCGTTTCTATGCGGTGATCAATACCGGGTCTTTCTGGGGGAAGTTGGTTAAGACCGTCTTTGGCAAATATATCGGCGAAGTCGTGGAGATAAGATGGTACGAGTTCTTCAAAAGTTTTCTTCTTGGCTTCTAAACCAGCAGCTAAGGCAAATTGCTGGGCCTTGTTACTAACTTTTGCGTATTCCGATGATCATGGCAGGGGAGTGACCATAGATTTCTGTTCACGGCGACTGGTTCCATCCGCAGTCAGAGGAGTGTCAAAGGATATGTTAGTGACCACTTGTAACTCCGTCGTGTCGGGAGAGTATTCGACTAAGAATTCATCATCATTGAGGTCGTACATAGAGACTTCTCGCACTGGTGCGGTGAAGTTCTCTTGAGTCCATACGTCTTCCTTAGTGTCGAAGGTTTCATTGTCGTCGTCTAGGATGGGAAGGAGGTCGGGGATATCCGTGGCCGTGTTATACCGGGGTGCTTCTTCATCAGGGATCTCTTCAATGGTAGTGCTGGGATATTTGGCTGCTACTGGTTCTTCTTCAGGGATTGGGATGACCGTGGGTTCAGCAATTTTCTTCAACTTGGAGTTCTTCCAAGTGCGATCAATGGGTTCTTGTTGAAACAGGAGTGGAAAGTTACCCTTCTTCCTCTCTTTATCGACTTCTTCTTCTATGAGAGTGCTCTTCTCGGTTTGGGATAGGATGAGGGTTTCTGCCGCCCAATCTATGAGCGGGTTCATGGCTTTGAGCCAGGGGAAGCCGAGGAGGATAAGATCTCTTTTTCCAAGGCTGGTGACGTTGAATTTGCCAATCATGGTTTGATTGTCAATTTTGATTGTAAGGACGCAGTATCAGTGAATAGCTCCGCTTTTAGCATAGCTTCCATCAGTGGTGGTTACCTTGAAAGGTTTGCTGAGTTTATGCATGCAAATCTTGTGTTTCTTCACGAACTCTTCGGATATGAAGGTTCCGGCTGCTCTGGAGTCAATGACGGCGGTGGTTTCAATGGTTTTAAGGCGAGTTTTCGAAATAAGAGAAATGGGGATTCGCATTTCTTTTTGTTCTCCTATTTTCTGTACAAGTCTTATAGGTACATCGGAAGATACTGACGTCAACCAGTTCTTCCACATCAAAAATCCTCGTTCATACGATGGACTTCTGCTTCTTCTTCATCGTCGCTTTCTACTTCTTTGCGACGGATGGGGACCTTCCCATTTTTCTTCTTCCTTTCAGGACATGCCTTTGAGAGGTGTCCCATGATGTGGCAGTTAAAGCATTTTCCGGTCCGAAAATGCTCGTTGCGTTCTCCTTCAGTCAATCTATTGACCACCATTGCATTGGGGTCTCTGGATGATATGTATCAGTTTGAACCGAAGTTCTTCTTCTTCTGAGGTTGGCCTCGGTTTCTAATTGCATTCAATTGAAGACATGCGTTATCAAGGTTGATACAGGTCTTGATGACCTTTTCAAAATCATCAGGGACATGGCCTGTACCGTAGAGGCAGGCTAACAAGCCGGGATGTAATCCGTCTAAGAAGAATTGCTTCTTTGAGACATCATCAAAGATCTCGCTTCTAGAAGCAAGCATCAGGAATTTGGATATATAGTCGTGGAGTTCCATTCCCTGTTTCAGGTTTCGGAGTTTGGCAAGAGCAGTTCCCTGAGGATCAAGGGGTTTAAATGCTTTATCGAAATCTGTGAGGAAGTCAGCCCAAGTGCCGTATCCGATTGCTGTTCTGCCAGTGTTGCGGTGGGTGGGGTTTTGAGCAAGGGAAAGAAAATCTTCTTTCCAATATCTAGCGTTCCCTTCATTCATGAAGGACATGACGAAAATAATCATCTGCTTTTCATCCACATAAATTTTCTTGTTGATGTCGAGATAGGCCTTGCAGGCCAACATAAATCCTTTTGACTTATCCCTATCGCCATTGAAGATGGGGGGAGTTCCGATCTTGATTTCGACTGGTTTTGATGAAGACATCAGAGGGTTTAACGGTGGGATCGGTGGTAAGGCACCTAAGGATAGTGCTTTAAGCGCAGGGGTCAATGAAGTCAGCTTGTTCTGCTGTTCTGGGGGCCTGGAGTTCTATTTGTCATGATGACCAGGGTTTGTTCAATCAGTTCACTGGATTGTTTTGAGTTTCGATACGATGCGTGATAGCAAGGTGGGTTTCAGAAGACTTTAATCTTTTGTTATGAACTAGGATAGTTCTGATACTAGCAGTATGAATGTACTATCGGCTAGGATTGATCAAGCCTCCGACGTATGTCAGAGGTTCAGAGGTTCTTCTAAGATGTGTCGAGGAGAGTGTCCTCGATGCGAATCAAGTCTTTAGACGACTTAAGATTGGAGGTCTTAAGCAAACAAGTTCCAGGTAAAACCTAGTAAGATTAAAGTGAAGTAACTACATAGTACATGCTGAGTTTAAGTAGTGAATCAGATGTATGTTTAGGGCAGGTATGTATGAGTCATAGATAGGACGAAGTTGGAATGAGTCATAGATAAAAGTACAAAAATAGGTCACCTAGCGACGGCTATAGATAGCAATTGTGATGTAATACAAGAATAGGAAGTGTGAGGTGTATGATGTAGTACAAGTAAAAAGGAGAAAATGAATGGGGCATACATTTGACTGTAACACCTGTCAAGTAAGCCATAGAGAGTGACTTATGATAATTGCTGATTGTGCTGGCAGGTACGATTCACGCTCTCCTCTATTACCTCATGGTGGTCTGTCGATGGCAATTTTGATTATGTACAATTCTGGCAGATAATTGTGGACTTCTTTGAATGTCCCCCTGGTTGAGATGCACAGCGTAGGGTTAATAGACTTCTCGAATGGTGGACTAGGTGTGGTATATACACTCTCAACAAGCCTCAACTGATCTATTATTTAGGAAAGTTTTTGGAAGGCATCACCATGAGGACCTTACTACATACTGCGGTCACTTTACCCTTGATAAATACATACAACTAATGTTGAAATATCCATGTTCTACACATGCCAGCCAATGTGGGCCCATAGTATGTGGTATAGTAGATAAGTGTACACTTTCCTATTGCATTTGGTAGGTATTGTGTGGTAGGTAGTGTATGAAATATGTGCCCAATATGAACAGGTTGGCCAAGTGGGCAGTGGTACTGATATATACAGATGGGCCGACACCCCTATGTCAAGTGTGTATGTGATACCAACAGTGGGCCCATAGTGTGGAATAGTAGATAAGTGTACACTTTCCTATTGCATTTGGTAGGTATTGTGTGGTAGGTAGTGTATGAAATATGTGCCCAATATGAACAGGTTGGCCGAGTGGGCAGTGGTACCGATATATACAAATGGGCTGATGCCCAAAGCATATAGATGTGTCATGGACACTGCTCTGTCAATGGATCGGTCTTACAAATATACTTGCCCATGATAGACTCAGGAAGTCAGTCAATCGGTTGGTCAAATATGTGAACATTGGGTCTGTCCCTCGAGTCACTTGTGCAAAATATACTTGTCAGGACTACATCAGTCAAGTATGAGGCGGTCGGTCAATAGCTCGGTCATATGTGATGTATGAGAAACATGGTCAGTGGTAATGGAATGGCTTACATAATATACTGGCCCCATGATAGATGAGGTGGTTGGTTGGTTGGTCAAAACATGTCAGGTCAAATATGATGCATCATGTACTAGCTTACAACATATACCTCTGTGAAGATAGACAGGGTAATCGGTCAATAGCTTGGTCATATGTGATGCACGAGAGACATGGTCAGTGGTAATGGAATGGCCTACAGAATATACTGGCGGCATGATAGATGAGGTGGTTGGTTGGTTGGTCAAAACATGTTGAGTCAAATATGATGCATCATGTAATAGCTTACAACATATACCTCTGTGATGATAGACAGGATAGTCAGTCAATAGCTTGGTCATATGCAATGTAAGAGACACGGTCGGTCAAATACATGGTCGGTCAAATACAATATATTACCGAAGGGTAATTGCTACTTGGAATCACACAATCAATCACATTCAATCCAGGCCAAATCAATTTCATTCAATTCATGTAGACAACAGTATCTAACTAACTGATGTGTGCTACATAAGGGTATATTTGCGATCAAGGGAGGGAGGAAGTAGTAGAAGCAGGGCATGAAACACTCAAATCACATTGGATGGGGGGAGCAGATGAAGGACTGGCCTGCACTGACTCAGATGATGGTTGCCCACTGGTGAATGTGCTGCCTTGCACATCAGGGAGACTGAATGGGCGAGATGCTGAGGGTTGATTGATGGCGACAGAATCAGCATTGGGAGCAACCGAAGGGCTGAACACACCAGTCAAGTATTTGATGCCCATTGCTGTGGCCATGGAAGCACCGGTCAGGCCAATCACTGGTGGTGGGAAGGATGTGTTCAGGACTGAGCATTCCTGCCTCATTTTCTCCACCATGTTGGCAAGACCGTTTACCACATCCACCATGGCATTGAAGCTCAGTTGGACATTGGAAAACTCAGCCCACATAGAGGAGATGCGGGAGTCGAAGTCCTGCTCCATCGCATCCACCCTAGCAAGGGTGTTGCGGTCAGCCATTTCCATGGCAGCGACTCTGGCCGCCAGAGAGACCACACAATCATGGATAGTCGGTTCAGCCGATGAGGTGGTTGGTTTGGCCACAGGAGCAGGTGGTGGTGGTGGTAGTAGGATGTGAGTTTTGTCAGTGACCTCCTGCCAATGGTCAGCAGGAAAGTCTTTCGCCAATGCCATGGCTGCCGGCCAATCGATGGTCTCACTTGGCATCACTGCAGCAATATCAGTCTGCTGCTCAGTATTGGCCATATGAGACATAGTGACGTCTTCATCACCCTTAACAGTGACATCTAAAATCCAGTTCAATATTGTTGACCTTTACAAAAAAAAGGTGACTCACCCTCATCATCCATGGTGTCCACATATTCTACCACAGGCATTGGTTGACGTGCACGGGAGGTTGCCCTTGTCACCCTGGACTGCGGTTTGGATGTGGAGGTGAGTGGGGCCTTTGACTGAGGACATGATGATTACACCTGCTCGGCCATTTCTGGGAGCTTGTGATGTACTGGTTGGTCGCATTTCACCTTCATCTCGTAGCACCTGGTACAGGACTTTGTGATTTGGCCCTTGTGGCCGAGGGCAGTGAGACATTCGAAAAGGCCAGAACACCTCTTACAGGGTGGATCATACTAATTAATCATTAGTAACCAGTCATGTATAGAACCGGCGAAACTCACCACATCACCCTCAGCGATTGTCACAGCCTGTTCCTTCTCCTCCTTCTCCTTCTCCTTCTCCTTTCCCTTACCCTTTGGTGTCGGTCGGCCAATACGCTCCTTGGTGTTGGCCTGGACATCGTTGAGTGGTGATGACCGAGGGGATGAGGTGAATCTCACCTATTTCACCTTCTTGGTGGGGGCTGGAGTCTGAGGCACCGCTGCCATGGATGGCTAAGGTGCTGTGAGTGATAGAGTAGAAAAAAATGAATTAGAGGCGTACCTTTACCACGATGATGGTCCCGCCCAGCTGGCCATCATCATCTTTGGTGTCAGAGATGATGGCCTTGGACACGATCTTACACTTCTTGCGTGACATGTTGCCCAACTCATCCTCCCTGGCTCGCCGAGTCCCCCGAACTGGCTGCTTCCCCTTATCGGCCATCAGCTTGGCAGCCTCGATGGGAAGTGAGTCGATCAGTGGGACTTACATCACCTTGGGAGCTGGGAGCGGGACTGGGACTGGGGAGTGGGGTTGGCATTGGCGCCAGTGCCAGTGCAGCTATCACAATGTTAGCAAAATGGTGCATTGAGAAAGAGGAACACTCACCAAGCCCTTGTGTCTTGGCGAAGAAGGGGTGTGATTCCATGTGGGAATCATCCTCCCGCACACGTTCCCATTGGGGGACCTGACCGATGTTCATTGTCACACGAACTTCGGCAGCTGCAGAGAGCAGCAACGGCAGAATGACCGACGCATTCCTGCCATGTTGCTGGAGTGCTTGTGACTTTATAGATGTGAGTATCTTGTGAGGAAAGAAAGAAAGACTTACTACTAGCTTGGAAACTTCATGTGCCTGGTCAACCACCACCCAGCCATCTGATTGAAAGAGTTTGATCCGGGTGAGGTGTGAACACAATGATTCGTTGGTGACCGACAAGGCATCGTTGGATTGTTGGGCAGACATGATGATGATGGTGGTGGTGGTGGTGGAGGTGGTGATGATGATGATGATGATGACGATGATGACGATGATGATGATGTGAATGTATGGAGATGAGAAGGACAGATGTCGACACAGTTATATAGGGAACGACTAGCTGTGGCCTTTGATGTGGACTTAGCAACAGTCAATGCAAATTGAAGTTGTGCCACTGCCGTGATTAGCTGAAATGATTAGCCGAAATGATTAGCTGAAATGAAATGTGGACACAACAATTGACACTGCCAGGATTCGCCAAGTTGTGGCCTCGGTGGTCTAGTCATCCATTGTCATATATATACTCCCAACTGCAACCATTGCAAGTACATGGATTCTCGTGAAAATTTCATTGACAAAGCTAGGAGACTACGGGATGAGTGGATCAAAAGCAACAGCAATTTCTTTCTCACGTGGGACTAGTGGGTGCCACCAAAGTTAGGCCCAATTCGATCATTTCCACAGGAAAACCTTCCTGTTGGGTTCAAATACTCATTTTGGCCAAACTGTTCACCACCAATTTGCGTACTCAAGAACAACAGGATGAAAGTCACACCATCAACCATGCCAGTCAGGAAAGAAACCGACGATGCACTTGCCAAAAAACATTTCAGCAAAGAAGGTAAGTGTCTTATGATATTGACTTGACATTTATTAATATTTGACAATCATAGTTTTTGATATATGCTGGAGCACTGAAGCTGAGCCAGAGACATCGGTGGAAACACCAACCACATCATCATTGGACGAACCCCAGTACAGCAGTCAAAGTAAGTTCATGTCATCTTCTATTGTCAATCTCATGGACATGTACTAATACATTGTTATTCTAGTGTTTGAGATGTGCTGGGACATCGAAAATGATCCAGCGCCCACCATCAATGCACCAGTCAGTGCAGTGGTCAATGCACCAGCCAAAGCATCATCGGCCAACACAGACTATGGTGGCCAAGGTAAGTCTTGTACCAGTCACATAGCTTGAGTCATTGCTCACAGGTATATTAGATTACAATATGTGTTGGGACCCCAATACTCCTCCAGCCGCAGGTCCATATGACCTTTGTTGGGATGAGCCAAGCTCATCAAAGGTAGGCTCGGTCCTTGCAATCACTGTAGAAGCAGCCACACCACTGGCTGCCACTATGTATGATGTTTGCTGGGATGAGGACCCTCAGTTGACAACGGCCAATTTAGGCCACCCATATGACGTGTGTTGGGATGACCCACTGGCAACCTTGGCCACAGGATACCAAGGTGAGTGTCAGTGGTTTGTGTCAGTCGCTTGGACTCATTTGCAGGTGGTTTTGACATGTGCTGGGGAGATGCCAAATTAGGTGGAGATGGTGACCGTGAAGGTCATCTTACTGTGGCGCTCACCACTGGCTCAGTTAACTCAGGTCGGTCGGGCATTTTGACATGGCACAGATGATGCTAACTGTTACATGCAGGGGTGAACCACTCAGAATCATCTGGGAGTCAAGATATTCGGGCATCACTGGCACCCTCTTCAGCACCAAGCAAAGGCTCGGCAATAGCAAAGGTTGAAGCTGGGGAGGCATTGCTGTGCTGAGCTGACAACCAGCTGGACAGACTTCGCACCATCCTGAGTAAGTTAATGGTTTCCCCGCCCATTGCAGACCCTTCAGTCACTTCTACTGCATAACCTGTTGATAGGACATGTACATTGGCCTGCAAAACCAGGTGTACAGGACACTGGCCAGTCTATGCACTTACTGTATAGGCTGGTCATGCAGAACCCTTGTAGGCCGATGCCTCATATAGAGAATGTTACAGGGTCAGTCAGTGGACTTCTGCACTATGGTGAATTAGGCCTGCTGCCTCTGTATGACAGGGGTGGCCGATGGGCTTCTGCACTGTGGTGCATTAGGCCTGCTGCCTCTGCAATTTGTGGAGGGTGGTTGGCTGGCTGAACATTGCATTCAAACTGATTGGCCAGCCTCCCCATGCAGTCTATATGACTGGGTCAGCCTGCATGCTTCTTACTTGAGTAAGCAGTCTGAAAATATTTTTGGTTACATTAAGTTCATGATGAGCTTATCAATTGATGTATGTTGTTTACTCTACAACATAATGACTGTAAATATTATCTATTATTTGAGCCTCACTCATTTAAAATGTTCATCTTTTATGTCAATGAGTGAAAGGAGACCAGTCATGGTGCTCTATTCTACACATGGCCACCCTAGCTTATGACCCTATACTCCAACTGGCTGACCAGGAGATGCAGTCTGTCTGTGATGGACAGCCACCACTGTGATTTCCCATGGTAGATGGGGCAGCCTAGATTTGCAGCCTGCAGATCTAGGCTGGCTGCCCTTGTTTGTGACTTTAACACCAACTGGCCAGCCAGGGGATGCAGTCTGTATGGGATGGACAGCCACCCATCTCACATGGGCCATCCAACCTTTGCAATATGAGCCCCTTCAGTGACAAATTCCGTATTATACGGGCCACCCGACAGACATAGTATCCCGTACAAGACGGGCCAGCGGACCATGGGCCCATGTTAAGTATATCCTCGATGATGACGGATGGGCCGGGAGTGATATTATTTCCGATGGAGACAGGTGGGCCCATGCAAGGCAATGATATATATATCCTTGATGTTGACGGATGGGCCGGGGGGGGGTGTATCATCACCAATGGAGATGGGTGGGCCCATCTGGGTAATGTGCAGAGTAGGATATTATAGACAGGTGGGCCAAGGGAGAGGAATATTACATATACGGGTGGGCCGAGGTGGGGGAATATTACATATACGGGTCGGCCGAAGGTGGGGTAAAATATTTATTACATAGATGGGTGGGCCGAGGTAGGGGAATATTACACATACGGGTGGGCCGAAGGAGGTTAAAATATTTATTACATAGATGGGTGGGCCGAGGGAGGGGAATATTACATATACGGGTGGGCCGAGGAAGGGGAATATTACATATACGGGTGGGCCAAGGTAGGGTATAACAGATAGATGGGTGGGCCGATGGTGCCATAAAATATTGATTACATAGACAGGTGGGCTGAGGTGGGGGAATACTACAATGAACTCTGAGTCCCGAGTGCTGGGTGTCAGATGCCAAGTCCTGAAAACCAAAACTCAACACTGCATAAGCTCATGATTTCATGAATGCACTGAGTCCAATGCCGGGATTCGGGGCCAGAACTCGGCACTGGCACTCAGGGCTGGACTTGTGACTCACAATGTGAGACTGGACATCATAAAATGTTGGCATTTCTCAAAGATGAGAAATGATGATCACCAAGTGCCAAGTCCTGAGGCCCGAGTCCTGAGGTCCAGGAGCCGGGACTCGGGACTCAGTACGTGACACTCAAGATTTCAGATTGGAAGTGATACATATGAATCACATTTTTTTATTTCTGAAAGGTGAACATTTTGGAGATTACCGAGTCCCAACTCCCGAGTTCCAGCTGCCAGGACTCCGGGTTGCCGGCACCCGGGAGTCAGGAGTCGGGACTCAGTGATCTCCAATATGTTCACCTTTCAGAAATAAACAAATGTGATTGATATGTATCACTTCCAATCTGAAATTTTGAGTGCCACATACTGAGTCCCAAGTGCCAGGTGCTGGCAACCCAGAGTCCCAGCAGCCAGAACTCGGGAGTCGGGAGTCAGTATGTGGCACTCAAAATTTCAGATTGGAAGTGATACATATCAATCACATTTGTTTATTTCTGAAAGGTGAACATATTGGAGATCACCGAGTCCCAAGTCCCAAGTCCCGGCAGCCAGAACTTGGGAGTCGGTGATCTCCAAAATGTTCACCTTTCAGAAATAAACAAATGTGATTCATATGCATGACATTTTTTTATTTCTGAAAGGTGAACATTTTGGAGATCACCGACTCCCGACTCCCGAGTTCCGGCTGCTGGGACTCCGGGTTGCCAGCACCTGACACTCAGGACTCAGTATGTGGTACTCAAAATTTCAGATTGGAAGTGATACATATCAATCACATTTGTTTATTTCTGAAAGATGAACATATTGGAGATCACTGAGTCGTGACTCCCAACTCCCGAGTTCCGGCTGCTGGGACTCCGGGTTGCCGGCACCCAGGAGTCGGGAGTCGGGAGTCACAACTCAGTGATCTCCAAAATGTTCACCTTTCAGAAATAACAAATGTGATTCATATGTATGACATTTTTTTATTTCTGAAAGGTGAACATTTTGGAGATCACCAACTCCCAACTCCCGACTCCCGGGTGCCGGCAACCTGGAGTCCCGGCAGCTGGAACTCAGGAGTCGGGAGTCACGACTCGGTGATCTCCAATATGTTCATCTTTCAGAAATAAACAAATGTGATTCATATGTATCACTTCCAATCTGAAATTTTGAGTGCCACATACTGACTCCCGACTCCCCGGTGCCGGCAACCCGGAGTTCTGAGTTTCAAGTGCTGAGTGCTGAGTTCCAAGTGCCGAGTTCCAAGTGCCGAGTGCCCCGATGCTTTCGGGCATTAACACCCAGATAGCCCTCGCTCTCAGGAGCAGATCAGAATTCAGATCATCTCAAATGGATGTGATTTGAGTGAGATATCCCGAGTCCTGAGTGCCAAGTCCCGAGTCCCGAGTCCCGGGTGCCCCGATACTTCCAGGCATTAGCACCCAGATAGCCCTCGCTCTCAGGGGTGGGTCAGAATTTAGATCATCTCAAACGGATGTGATTTGAGTGAGATTTGAGCAAAATACTATATACCAGGTGAATTTTGGCATCAGAGGTTCAATGCTTTCGCTACCGAGTGCCAAGTCCCAAGTCCCAAGTCCCGAGTTCCAAGTTCCGGGTGTCCCGATACTTCCGGACATTATCAGATTTTAGATAGTCTTAAATAGATATGATTTGAGCAAGATATATGCAAGATACCATATACTGACTACCGAGTGCTGAGTACCAAGTCCCGAGTGCCGAGTTCCGGGTGCCGAGTTCTGAGTTCCGGGTGCCCCAATACTTCCGGACATTAACACTCCGATTGCCCTCGCTCTCAGGGGCCTGTCAGAATTGAGATCATCTCAAACAGATGTGATTTGAGTGAGATGTGAACAAAATACTATATACCGGGTGAATTTTGGCATCAGAGGCTCGATGCTTTCGATGTTTTTGATCTCGGGTCTTGATGCTTTCGGGCATTGACATGCAGATAGCCCTCGATCTCATGGGTGTGGCAGAATTCACATTGTCTCAAACGGATATAATTTGAGTGAGATGTTTGCAAAATACTATATACTGACTACCGAGTGCCAAATCCTGAGTGCCGAGTCCTGAGTTCTGAGTTCTGGGTGCCCCGATACTTCCGGCCATTAACACCCAGATCGCCCTCGCTCTCAGGGTCCTGTCAAAATTGAGATCATCTCAAACGGATATAATTTGAGTGAGATATTTGCAAATACTATATACTGACTACCGAGTGCCAAGTCCCGAGTCCCGAGTTCCGAGTCCCGAGTTCCGGGTGTCCCGATACTTCCGGACATTAACACTCAGATCGCGCTCGCTCTCAGGGGCCTGTCAGAATTGAGATCATCTCAAACGGATATAATTTGAGTGAGATATTTGCAAAATACTATATACTGACTACCGAGTGCCAAGTCCCGAGTGCCGAGTTCCGAGTTCCGGGTGTCCCGATACTTCCGGACATTAACACCCAGATCGCCCTCGCTCTCAGGGGCCTGTCAGAATTGAGATCATCTTAAACAGATGTGATTTGAGTGAGATATGAGCAAAATACTATATACCGGGTGAATTTTGGCATCAGAGGCTCGATGCTTTCGATGTTTTTGATCTCGGGTCTTGATGCTTTCGGGCATTGACATGCAGATAGCACTCAATCTCAGGGGTGTGGCAGGATTTACATTGTCTCAAACGGATGTGATTTGAGTGAGATATAAGCAAAATACTATATACCAGGTGAATTTCAGCATGGGAAGTTCGATGCTTTTGGTGATTTTGATGTCAGTCAGCAATGCTTTCAGGCATGCACAATACTACATACTGGTTGTATTTCAGCATCAGGAGTTTGATGCTTTCAATGATCTCAATGTGAGGCCTAGATGATTGTGTTCATTGACATGTGGATAGCCCTCAATGTCAGGAGTGTCACAGAATTCATATGGCCTCACACGGACATATGAGGTAATGTAGGACATTCTCAACACATCAGGAGACACATAAAAACACGTCATAAGGCACTACATCATGTCTTCAATAGTCATACCTATGTGTAGTATGATAGTGTGATCTCTAATATACTGTTCAGGCTAACACTCATCAAGTATCACAGGTCTATTGTATAGACTTAGAATAAAATACAATAGTCTTAATAGGATAGTCTTAAATTAATAGTCTTAACTTTATAGTCTAATATGATAGTTGATTACTACATAATACATAAGCTGGAGGGTTAGGATTATTATGGAAGATATGACAGTCATGGTTTATTGAGAAAGCTTATATTATGCCTAGCAAGTTAAGACTATTGAGTTAAGACAATCATATCCTTAGTCTAGTAAGCACTGTCAAAGCTTGTGACCTTCTGGTCACCGTGTGGCAAAATCATATCTTGCTGATGTATATATCTTGTGATTGTAACTTTCTTGCACCAGCGCACAGTGATTGCCTTGAGGTTCTATGCAGTTGTGACCAATTTCGAGTTTTTTGTATTTAGACATACATACCACTGACAGATACTGGTTCAGGGACTGGAACAGTACATTGGAAGCCAATCTATCATATTATACATGGGTGTGATAATAGCAAACCTGGTGCAGTCCCTGGTGATGTGTTTTATGTTTCTCCTGATGTTTTAGAATTTTTCCCACACAAGGCTGACAACAAAAACATTGAACCTGCAAAGCTCAGACACACCCAGTAAATAGTATTTTGCTCATATCTCCCTCCAATTATGTCTGTTTGAGGCAAAATATGATCCCCAACATCCCTTGAATAGTATATGCAATATATAAGGATACTAGGACAACAGGATTTATTCCTGTTGTGCTATGTGCTTACCCTTGGTGCAAGGCCTGACATCAAAAACATTCACCTGATATATAATATTTTGCTGATATCTCACTCAAGTCTTATCTGTGTGAGACAATCTGAATTGTGACAGGCCCCTGAGATCAAGTTCTATCTGCTTGTGAATGCCTGAATGCATTGAGGCCAGACATTGCAAACATGGAAAGCATTGACCTTACAATGCTGAAATACACCCAGTATACAGGATTTTGCTCATATCTCACTCAACTCTTATCCACTTGGGACGGGTTGGATTCTGCCAGACCCCTGAGATCTAGGGCTATCTGCATGTCAATGCCTGAAGGCATCGAGGCTTGATATCAATAACATCAAAAGCATCAAACTTCTGATGGTGAAATTCACTTGGTATATAGCATTTTGCTCACATCTCACTCAAATCACATCCATTTGAGATGATCTAAATTCTGATGGGCCCCTGAGAGCGAGGGCCATCTGGGTGTTAATACCCGAAAGCATTGGGGTACTCAGCACTCAGCACTCAGCACTCAGAACTCAGTTCTCGGCACTCAACACTTGGGACTCATTCACCCTGTATCTCGTATTGTGCATATATCTCACCCAAATCATATCTATTTAAGACTATCTAAATTCTGATGAATCCCTGAGATCTAGGGCTATCTGCATGTCAATGCCTGAAAGCATCGAGACCAAACATCAAAAACATCGACAGCATCAAACTTCTGATGCCAAAATTCACCCGGTATATAGTATTTTGTTCATATCTCACTCAAATCACATCCGTTTGAGATGATCTAAATTCTGACAGGCCCCTGAGAGCGAGGGCAATCGGAGTGTTAATGTCCGGAAGTATTGGGGCACCCGGAACTCGGAACTCGGCACCCGGAACTCGGCACTCGGGACTTGGTACTCAGCACTCGGTAGTCAGTATATGGTATCTTGCATATATCTTGCTCAAATCATATCTATTTAAGACTATCTAAAATCTGATGAATCCCTGAGATCTAGGGCTATCTGCATGTCAATGCCCGAAAGCATCAAGACCCGATGTCAAAAACATCGAAAGCATCGAGCTTCTGATGCCAAAATTCACCCAGTATATAGTATTTTGTTCATATCTCATTCAAATCACATCCATTTGAGATGATCTAAATTCTGTCAGGCCCCTGAGAGCGAGGGCTATCTAGGTGTTAATGCCCGGAAGTATTGGGGCACCCGGAACTCGGCACTCGGTACTCAGCACTTGGTAGTCAGTATATAGTATTTTGCAAATATCTCACTCAAATTATATCTGATTAAGACAATGTGAATTCTGCCACACCCCTAAGATCAAGGGCTATCTGCATGTCAATGCCCGAAAGTATCAAGACCCAACATCAAAAACATCGAAAGCATTGAACCTCTGATGCCAAAATTCACCTGGTATATAGTATTTTGCTCATATCTCACTCAAATCACATCCGTTTGGGATGATCTCAATTCTGACAGGCCCCTGAGAGCGAGGGCAATCTGGGTGTTAATTCCCGGAAGTATCGGGACACCCGGAACTCGGGACTCGGAACTCGGGACTCGGGACTTGGCACTCGGTAGTCAGTATATAGTATTTTGTAAATATCTCACTCAAATCACATCCGTTTGAGATGATCTCAATTCTGACAGGCCCCTGAGAGCGAGGGCTATCTGGGTGTTAATGCCCGGAAGTATGGGGGCACCCGGAACTCGGAACTCGGCACTCGGAACTCAGCACTCAGCACTCAGGACTTGGTACTCAGGACTTGGTAGTCAGTATATGGTATTTTGCATATATCTCACTCAAATTATATCTGTTTCAGACAATCTGAATTTTGTCACACCCCTGAGATCGAGGGCTATCTGCATGTCAATGCCTGAAAGCATTGAACCTCTGATGCCAAAATTCACCTGGTATATAGTATTTTGCTCATATCTCACTCAAATCACATCCATTTGAAATGATCTAAATTCTGACGGGCCCCTGAGAGTGTCAAGTATGGAGTGCCTGATATCTAATATCATGTATTTGAAGGTGGGTACTAACACAGGTAACTACCTTTTCTACTTCTTCCAATCCAACCTTGCCCATCCACACGACAGAATCCTGGCATAAATATGAACAGCATCCCTCGTATACCATGCCCAGGCAATCCGATCCCCTTCCACTGCATGAACCCCATGTCTGACAATCCTTCCTGAAAACACAATCATGCACCCCGGATCGTACATGAACTCCAGCTGAAGGCTTGGCATACTCATCCGAGCATTAGAATAATTCCCAACGCTAGTGAGAATATTGAAGCATTCAGGAATCGATGAGTGGTCTCGGTGATTTGGGGTTTCCCGATTGCATATGATGGTGAGGCTGTTAAACACCGTTGCCCAGTACTGGAGAGTCTCTGACATCTTTGGCAGTTCCTTGCTTCATGCCTTTTCTCCGAGGCTCGCAAAGGCTTGCAACCCTGCCCAGTACTGCTCAGGATGCATCACCCTGAGTGCCGCTGTGGCAATGGCTGCCGGCCTCACAATGGCTTTGAGGATGTTCTCGGAGGATGGTCCCTTCAATGATGCAGATACCTCCGGATTGGACTGATTCTATGGGATTGGTGAGTTTAACTACCGAGATCACCATCTCATCAGATCCTACCTCATGCCCCTGGTGAAACCACGCCGGAGATAAATTAATGCATCCAGGAGTTAGGACATCATTTTCCGAGCTTGGTGTGAACCACTGTTGATTAGTACACCAAATCCCATCAAGCTTTATGCTTTTTTCGAGCATGGGAGCTAGCAAATCTACAACTAGCTGAGCTCCATCATGTCTACAATTATCATTCTCCTGGGCCCACCCATCTATATTATATACCCCCACGTTGGCCTACCCGTCTATGCAATATATGTCTACTGTCGGCCCACCCATATATAATAAATCTTTCACCGCTCCCTCGGCTCACCCGTCTACAAAATAATACTAATTCGTCAGCCCACCCGTCTAATATAATATATATCTGGGCCCACCCATCTATGTGATAACAAGCACCCTTGATATACCCAGCTATTTGATACCTATCTACCTTGGTACACCCACCTACATAATATCCAACTACCTCGGCCAATCCGTCTATTGAAAATTCACGTCCATCGGCCCACCCATCTACTTTACATATTCCCCACCTGGGCCCACCCGTCTCCATCGGGAATAATAACACTCCCGGCCCATCTGTCACAGTCGAGGATATATCTACCTTTGGCCCATGGTCCGCTGGCCCGTATCATACGGGATATTATGCACATCCGTTCACTCGTATAATACGGAGATATGTTACTGCAATATGTGGCAATATGTATTTCTGCACCAGCCATTACAACATTTTGGAGAGGGTTGCCTACTCTCATCTAGCACATTTCAAAGTCAAGTAATTACATTATGAAGCCATCTCCAATATCAACTTGTTGTACTCCATTTTCCTTGAAAACCTCTTGTGCCCTCAGCTGCAAACTCAGCCCACATGAAAGCCTGCTTTTCAGCATATGCCTTATGTCCATTCTCGATACTCTCTCCTGACCTCCTTCTCCACATCAATTCCTGGTTCTGAAACCAGCATACTGTCCAATACATTTCATGCTACACCAACTTCAGCTCTTCACTCCAACAATCATACCGTGCTTTTGCTTTCAACCAATTCACCTGATAAACTAGGAATGGGGAACATAAGCTCATTGCATTAATAAAAATCAGATAAGATTTAAACTCACACTCATACATCCACTCACTCTTCTGACTATTAGTCACACTGTTGATTCTCCAAAACCAAGCCAGCTTATCAGAACCCTGGCCATGCCTATTTTCCTCAGTGACTTCTTTGCTCACTACAAGGTCATCAGCCTTTAGAGATTGATACAATGTCAATGTATCAGAGTCAGCTCCTAATTGTTGCATTGCTGCCCTTGATTGACAGTATTCTCGAGCATGTTTGTTGATGGCCAGAGTTATTTTTTGAAGTTCCTTTGTTGATCTAGTGTCCTGATGATGGACCGATTTGTTGGAGTGCAATTTCTCTCAAAATACCACAGATCTGTCACTGAGTGCTTGACAAAGCTTCTCCAGGCAGTCATTTGCTTGACCCTTTCGAAGCTCTAGTTCTTTTTGCCGTAATACCATGATAACATCATCCATGATGGCATCAGATGCAACCCATGATGGCATCCAAAGTTCTGCAACCTCTGCAGCTGAGTCAGCATTGTCGCTGAGGTCCAAAATACTGTCTTCCTCCAGAATGTCGATTCCTGGAAAATTATATCCATCAGCCTCCTCCAGGCACAGTTCAGGGTCATCCTGTTGCAATCCCTCTCCACCCTCCAATTTCATACCATTTGTAATCACCATTGCAGTCTCATAGAATTTATTAATCCGTGACAAGAGCTTCTGTCTTTTTTCTTCTATCATGATTTTCCAAGAAGCAGTTGGATCATCCAACTGTTGTCTTATAGAAGATCTCAGGGCATCTCTAGTAATACAATTTGAGTCAATGACAATTTGTAAATTTGAATATCTTACTGAGCATTTTCAATATTCATACCCTCAATCAACCATGCAATGGCCCCAGTCTGACCAATGGTGGACAGTTCATTTTCAGTCAACCTGAGCCTTATTTCAGCCATAGTTGGAGCTTTTGATGATTTACAATCAGCAATAACTAAAAGTTCAATTTCACCGAACCTACCTTTATCCATTCTAAGCTGATAGATGTCAAGACACTCGCCATGGTCAAGAGCCGCTAGTTCAGCTTCCTTCTTCCATTTCTGGACATCAGCCAGATCAAGTGAATTTGCCAATTCTTCATATGGACCCTGAGTGTTATCAACACCCTGTACTGCATGATGATACTTTTTTAGTAATGATTTGACTATTTAAATGCCATGTTAGTTGAAGTTAACATTTTTGAAGTAAAGGGGACTTGCCAATTCCGACAAGCTTCCTCCAATTAGAATCCCTCATATGGTCATCCAAGACTTCCTTTCTGTGAGAGAGAGTCATGGATCTTACAGTTGGAGAAATCTTGTTAAATGGAGCCCAGAGGGTCTCCAAGATTTCTCCATCAACATGACCAGCTCCTGTAATAAAATTGAGGCTGAATCTGGCAAAGCATGGTAGCTTATGGGCGCTCAAATGAAACTTGCCAATTGCTGGCAAAATTTTGATTGATCAAGGAAAAGACAGGTGATAGCTCTGATCCACCTGTTCATGGAAGTGGATACTCCACTGGCATGAAACATCATAGATTATAAGTGCACTGCTGATATCTTCTGATGGATATTTCAATGCATTGCAAATGGAATAGTCCATGTTCATTTGCCTGACCATGGTCAGCACAAAGTTGTCATACAACAATGAAACTACATACCGTTCACCCTTCTGAAAGTCTACTACAGCATGAGGAACAAAACGTCCATGCCTAGCACATGCTGTTGCCCCAACACCTGTAGCTCTTAGGTTGCTTCACTGAACATTAGCTGCATTCATAGCACGGTGATTGCTACAAGATGATTTCTGAGATTATATTAGACAACATTTCCAAAGAACATGTCATGAAATACTTGCCTCTTTCCCTTTGACAGATTCTGTTATGTGAGTTTCATAAGGTCCCTCTGTTACCATGTATCCCTTTCCATCCACCAGTAAAACATCATCTTCTGGAGTCTTCATCTTCATATGTTGCACTGTAAAATTTCCATCAACAACATATCTTTGCATTACCAACCAACTAAATCCACCAATTAGCTCATCTAATAATTATTACTGACGAAACTTACTCATCATAGGAATCCTTCCAAGATAAGGGTAAGTTGATGCTAGGTTGGGGACACGTTGGACAATAAAGAGCTAAATCCCCTGGGCCAGGAGATCTGTCCATCTCATGTCCAAAACCAAACCATATTCTATTCATCAAATCCCTCCATATACAGGACACCTGCATTAGTTCACAGTAACAATCCTGTTTTATCATGTAAGCCAGGAGCACAATAATAAAGAAATTGCTCACAGGTATTTTATGAGGGAAAGCATTGTTGCTGAAATGACGTAGCTTTTGATAGAAACTCATAGCTGAGGTTTTGCACTCCAAAGCATCTATGAGGAAGTTATCCAGAATGTCGAAGGTGAAAGCAGATTGAGGGCGAGTGATGCTGGCAGGAAATAACCTTGCTTTTAGGAGATGTAGGTGTCTGTCCATCTCAGCTCCAGGACACTGACACCAGGGTACATGGTGTGAGTAAACTCCAGTGGAATGCACAATAACCAGGTTAGATAATCCTGACTGAGTTTCATAAATAGTATCCCCCTCTCCTTGTCCAAACACATCTTCCATGGCTCCAAGATCTGACCAGGGTGATGGATTTGAATGCTGCACCAAATTGGGGCAAGGATGTCCTCCATGGCCAAGATGCATTATATACCCATGGTCTCATAGGGTAGTGGACTGGTAGAACTTGCCATTCCAAAGTTGAAGGTTGTGGAATGGGTTGTGCTGGTGGGCTTTAACTGCACATGAGGGACACCAAGCAGGCTCTCCTAAGCAGGACAGACACCTAATGAGTCCCTCCTCTCCTCTACAATCCTCACATTCCCCACCATTGATCTGCTGTTCCAATCCCAACAACACCAAAATATATTCATCCCTCCAAGGCAGGTACTCCCAAAGGAAATCATTTTGAGTCTGCAATGTTGGCCAATTTTGGAGAATAATAAATTCGACAGAACTCACTTTAGTTTTTCGATGAATACCATTTGAGCCTCTTGTACCAAAATCACCATATATCTCTCTGTCATATTCCACCAGAGAATAATCTTCAATATTTTGTTGGTATTTGTGTTTTGATGGTGAGACTGGCTCTATCTCACTGTCAGAGTCTTCATAGATAATCGAACCATTGGCTTCTCTCCATGTATCTTTTCCCCTCCGAGTTTTTGATAAGATATATGTATATTTGTAAGCACCTCGTTTTCTCTTTGTCAAATGAGTATCAGATGAAGATAAAGCTACTCTGACCCTATTATGCTTGGGTGTGATTTTTGAGGTCATTGAGATTATGAGTTACAAAGGCTGGAGTGCAACATGAATTTTTGCATGGCTACATAACACACCCCCCCCAAAAAAAAAATAATAAATATTTTCGGAATTCCCCAGTACTATTTTCTACCCCTTTTCTGCATCTTACCCTTCTGCCTCCTTCCTACTAACTCTAAAAAGAAGCTCTGCATGGGAAACCATGGCCTTGGCACCCCCACTCTGTTGTGCACAGTATCCTTCATAAAGTGGGCAATTATGAACTGTTCTCCATTAAGCCAGGGGCCAACGGAGTGTTCTAGCACCCTTCCTGAGATATAGACCATGGCTCCAGGGGAATAATCAAGCTCTGCATTGAGGTCTGCCAAGGCCAATGTAGCATTGTGGTTTCTTCCAAGACTGACAAGAAGATCCAAAAGGGAAGGAGATCCACTACCATCTTTGTGGCTGAATGTAACACAATTAGCCATGATTTCAAGCCCTGAAAAGATTGAGGGCCAAGAGTCCACAGCCACTTTTTTTTTTTTGGGCTGAACTTTCTTGATGACCTCAGAGAATGCCAAAACACCAGCTTGGAAAAGATCTGGTGCCACCACAGTGGTAATAGAGTTCCACAGAACTTCTGAAGATGTCAAAGCTGCTAGCCATTTTTGGACTTTCTCAGATCCATAATGCTCCGATGTCACCAATGGATCCATTAGTTGCTATGAATAGAGTTAAAACTAGACCAAATATAACAACTTAGTGAAAATACAATACCTCATGTCTTTGCATGAAGTATGCAGGCACCACTGTTATTCGACCAGCCCCAAACTCCCCCCCTTCATCTGGGACCATATAGCCCTCATCTTGCCAAGTTTTTTTCTTTGAGGGGGTAAGAGATTTTAGAAGGGAATCCCTCAAGCCAACAGTGATGTTGTTGACATGCTCCTAATCAATCAATTAATTAGCCTTGAGAGGAAATCCCCAACCTGAAACATACTATATGAGAAGGTGTCAAAATATTTGGGAAGTAAACCACTAAAATTTTTCTGTGCCTGTCTACAATAGTTGTTGGAACCAAAATTTTGCCAAGTATTGTTTCAGGGAAGAACTTCTTCAATCTCTCTGTTCTGGCAGAGGTCAACCCATCCATATTAGGTGGTGACAACTTGGCCTTATCAGCATACCTGTCCACATCCCAATCAATATTGACTGTAGTTGTGCATTAAATTCATGTACAGTCACAAATATCTCCTCACTCACTGGGATTGACCATGGCATGTGCAATGGTCAGGGCAGCCCGGTCGATTTCATATTCTGAAATTGACCCATCATCAAAGGTCAAATTATCACCCAATGATTCCAAGTACTGTCGGAGCTGTGATGCTATTCTCATCCTTGATTCCCTTAGTAATCCTAGCCTTATGCAGTAATTCGGTTTCAATGCTGCCCTCTTTAAGGACACCTAGTTCAGATGAATTGCCCATTATCTCAGCAACCCTTCTTCCCAGAGTTGCTGATAGCTCGGTGGTCCTGCTTTTGAGGTTGTCCATTGGGAACAAAAAAAAATGAACCAAAATTCTCGCACTCAGCCCTTGTCCAATTAATCATGATGCAAAATGAACCAAAGTTCCCACACTCTGCCTTTGTCCAATTAATCATGATGTAATTATACAATCAGACTATATCTGAAGGCAAATCTGTTGTGAGATAATAGCCTAATATGATCAAATTACATCAGACCCTTGATCTAAGTCCCATCTTGGTTAAGGAGTTTTCATCAAGTGCCAATGACAGGGGAAGGTAGTAAGTATGTACATGAGTGGCCCAGCACTTTGGGAATTCTTAATATCAAGTAAATTCGGACATGTGGCAGTGGTGCAGCAGCATAGACCAGCTCATCCTCCAAGTCCATGTGCCAGGTAACCTTACCTATGATAAAATTGGCTCAGCACTTTGGGAATTCACCTTACTGAACTTGGCCCCATCACGTGAGAACTGAACTTCATTGGGTAAGTGTTCTGCCAGCAGCACTGGGTGGTTTTTTTTGTAACCTATATACCAGAGTCCAGTGCTCCCTGCTGTTACAGTCAACATACGCCCCTATTATTTCTTTTCTCATTTACTTGTATTATGTCACATGCCGCATGATGCCGCTGCTAGACTGATATTCTTTCCCATTGTATTACATCATGATCGCTATTGATAGCCATCGCTAGATGATCTATTCTTGTATGTTTATCTATGACTCATTCCAATCTCTTCCTATCTATGACTCACATTCCGATACTTACCGATATATGACTCATACGTACCTACCCTAAACCCATAGCAGTTCCCTATATAAACTTGGCATGTACTATGTAGTTCCTTACTTTAATCTTACTGGGTTTTACCTGAAACCTGTTCGCTTAAGATCTCCAATCTTAAGTCGTCTAGAACATCAATTCAAGTCAAAGACACTCTCCTTGACTCATCTTAAGAACCTCTGAACCTCGGACATTCATCAGAGGCCCTGATCGTCTATTAGCCAGTAACATATTCGTGTTGCTAAAGACAGAACTATCCCAGTTCGTAACAAAAGATTAAAGTCTTCTGAAACCCACCTTGCTATCACGCATCGTATTGAAACTCGAAACGATCCGTTGAACTGATTGAACAAACCCTGGTCATCACGACAGATAGAACTCCAGGTCCCCCAAGAAGCACTTCAAGCTGACTTCATTGACACCTGCACTCAGAGCCCTTAGCCTAGGAGCATTACCGCCGATCCCCCCATTAAACCCTACGATGTCTTCAAAACCAGTCGAGATTAAGATCGGGACCCCTCCCATCTTTGATGGAGACAGAGATAAGTCGAAAGGCTTTTTGATGGCCTGCATGGCCTACCTTGATATCAATGAAAAGATCTACATGGACGAGAAGCAGAAAATCATCTTCGTCACATCCTTCATGAATGAAGGGAATGCTAGATACTGGAAGGAAGATTTCCTTTCCTTAGCACAGAACCCCGCTCACCGTGACACCCTGGAAAATGTTATCGGATACGGCACTTGGAAGGACTTCCTCATTGACTTCGATAAAGTGTTTAAACCCCTCGACCCTAGAGGAACCGCTCTCGCCAAACTCTGTAACCTGAAACAAGGTACACAACTCCAGGATTATATATCCGAATTCCTGATGCTCACCACAAAAAGCGAGATCTTTGATGACGTCTCGAAGAAGCAATTCTTCCTTGACGGATTACGCCCCGGCTTACTAGCCCGCCTGTACGGCACAGGACACGTCCCTGATGACTTTGAAAAGGTCATTGAAACATGTATCAACCTTGACAATGCACGCCTCCAATTGAACGCAATCAGAAACCGAGGTCAATCCCAGAAGAAGAAGAACTTCGGTTCTCACAGATATACACCTTCCCGTGACCCTAACGCTATGATAGTCGATCGACTTATGGAAGAAGAACGCACTGAACACTTCCGAACCGGAAAATGTTTCAACTGCCACACCATGGGACATCTCTCAAGGGCATGCCCAGAGAAGAAGAAGAAGAATGGAAAGGTCCCCGTTCGCCACAAAGAAGTAGAAAGTGATGACGAAGAAGAAGCAGAAGTCCGTTGTATGAACGAGGATTTTTGATGTGGAAAACTGGATCAACATCAGACTCTTCCAATATTCCTATTAGGCTTGTACGAAAAGTTGGTGAACGAAAGGAACTTCGAGTTCCCATTTCTCTAATTTCAAAAACCCACCTAAGAACCATTGAAACCACCACCATAATAGATTCCGGAGCAGCCAGAACATTCATCTCTGAAGACTTCGTGAAGAAGCACAAGATTAGGACGCACAAGCTGAGTAAACCCTTCAAGGTCACTACCGCTGATGGAAGCTATGCCAAAAGCGGAGCTATTTGCCAATACTGTGTTCTCACAGTCAAGATTGATGGAAGAACTATGATAGGAAAGTTCAACATCACCTGCCTTGGAAAGAGAGACCTTATCCTCCTTGGCATCCCCTGGCTCAAAGCCATGAACCCATGCATCGACTGGGCAGAAGAAACCCTTGAACTCCCTCAGATGGACAAAGGAAGAATGATAGAAGAAGAAGTCGACAAAGAGAGGAAGAAGGGTAACCTTCCACTCCTATTTCGACAGGAACCTATTGATCGCACTTGGAAGAACTCCAAGTTGAAGAAGGTCGTCGAAACCACGACTGCTCCCATTGTGAAAGAAGAAGAACCAGTAGCGGCTAAATATCCTAGTGCTACCATCAAAGAGATTCCTGATGAAGAAGCACCCCAGTATAACACAACCATGGACACCCCTGATATCCCCAATCTCCTCCCCATCCCTGATGACGATGACGAAACCTTTGACACTAAGGAAGATGTATGGACCCAAGAGAACTTTGCCGCATCAGTGCGAGAAATCTCTATGTACGACCTTAATGACAACAAATTCCTAGTCGAATACTCCCCCGATATAACTGAACTACGGGTTGTCACGAACATATCCTTCGACATTCCCCTTACTTCTGATGGAACTAGCTGCTCTGAACAAAAACCCACAGTCACACCCTTGCCACGATCATCGGAATATGCGAAAGTTAGTAACAAAGCTCAGCAGTTTGCCTTAGCTGCGGGCTTAGAAGCCAAGAAGAAAACTTTTGAAGAACTTGTACCATTTTACCTCCATGATTTCACCGATATATTTGCCAAAGACGGTCTCAACCAACTTCCTCCGGAAAGACCCAGCATTGACCATTGCATTGAAATGAAACCTGGGTTCATTCCGAAAACATCGAAGATATATCCATTATCAGTTAAGGAAAGAGAAGTGGTCAAGGCATTTATTGATGAAAACGTAAAGAAGGGATTCATTTCCAAGTCGAAATCACCACAAGCAAGCAGTTTCTTCTTTGTTGGAAAGAAAAGCGGAGATCTTCGACCCTGCCAAGACTACTGGTACATCAATGATTGGACAATTAAGAATGCGTATCCGTTACCACTTCCCTTGTCCCTTGTCGCACGATTACACAGAGCCAAGTATTTCACGAAGATGGATGTCCGATCCAGCTATAACAATATTCGTATCCACCCTGATGATAGATGGAAAGCTGCATTTACCACTGAATTTGGACTCTATGAGCCAAACATCATGTTCTTTGGGTTATGCAATTCTCCAGCCACATTCCAGGCATACATGAACCGACCTTCCAACAAGAAATCACTGAAGGATGGCTAGTGATATACATGGATGATATCCTCATCTTCTCCAATGATCTTGATGAACACCGTAAATGAACCCGCCACATTCTTACCAAGATATGCAAAGAGAAGCTTTTCTTGAAACCAGAGAAATGTACTTTTGATGTGCAAGAAGTGGAATACCTTGGTATGATTATCCGACCCGGATGCATAGCTATGGACACCGCAAAAACTGATGGAATTCGTGATTGGCCTACCCCCAAAACAGTCAAAGATACTAGATCATTCCTTGGATTCTGCAACTTCTACCGCAACTTCATCCCACACTACTCTGACATCACCCGACCATTGATTGACCTGACAAAGAAAGATAACATTTTCTCATGGACTGATCGATGCGAAGAATCCTTTGCCACACTGAAGGAATGTTTCCTGAAACAACCCGTCCTCCGTAACCCCAATCCACCACGACAATTCGCCATTGCAACTGATGCATCCTTAGTCGCAACCAGTGCTGTCCTCCTCCAGACTGATGAAAATGGAGTTTATCACCCATGTGGATACCTCTCTCAATCCTTGAATTCGGCAGAGCGCAACTATTAGATTTTTGATCGCGAGTTACTTGCAGTTATTCGCGCACTCACTGAATGGTGTCATTATCTTGAAGGAAATCCTCATCCAGTCATTGTATTTACCGATCTCAAAAACCTCCTCTACTTCCGAACTGCACAGAAATTAACCCGTTGCCAAGCAAGATGGCAATTAATTCTCTCATGCTATGATATCGAACTCCATCACGTCGCAGGAAGCAAACTCAATGCCCCTGATGCTCTATCTCGTCAACCTGATCATATACCCACTGAAAAAGATAACGAAGAAGAAGATGTAACCATGCTCCCCAATTCCACGTTCATCTGACTTCTTGATCAAGAACTTATGACAACCCTTGCAAACTCCGACCCCGATAACATTGATCCCATATTTCAAGCAGCGTCAGATGCCTTAAACGGCCTATGTCTTCCTCCCATGAAATCAGCTCTCTCCAATTGGACAATAAAGAATGACATTTTGTATTACAAAGATCGTGCCTATGTCCAACTGACAGAACACCGCGCTATTTTGGAACAAACACATGATCACCCTATGGCAGGACACCCGGGTTGCTTTAAAACTGAAGAACTGGTTAAGCATGACTTCTGGTGGCCATCCATGAGTACCTATATCCGAAAATACGTAGAGGGTTGCGCCCTTTGTCAGCAAATGAAATCTGACACCCATCCAACAACCCCTCCACTTGTACCTATCCCTTCCACAGTCTCGACACCCTTCGCACAGGTATCTGTTGACCTGATTACGGATCTTCCACCTTGCAATGGGTTTGATTCTATCATGGTCGTGGTAGACCATGGGCTTACAAAGGGGGTAATTCTCATCCCTTGTACGAAAACCATCACCTCGGAAGGAGTAGCCAAGAAATTCTTCAAATACGTCTATCGCCACTTCAGACTCCATGAGAAAGTAATCTCAGATCGCGGACCCCAATTCATATCCAAGTTCTCTAAAGCACTCGCCAAGCTATTGAAATATGATATTGCTGCATCTACCACTTATCATCCTCAGACTGATGGCCAGACCAAACGACTGAATCAAGAACTTGAAACCTACCTTCGCATCTATTGCCGCAACAACCCAGAACAATGGGTCGAAGATATCCCTATGTCCGAATTCATCCACAACCATAGAAAACACGACTCCCGTAACGCCTCCCCCTTCTTCCTGATGTACGTATTTGAGCCTAGAGCTCTCCCACATGTCCTCCCCGAATCCACTGTTCCAGCTGCTGAGGAACGAGTACGTCTCCTCCAAAAAGTACGAGAAGAAGCCATATTGTGCCACAACCTGGCAATGCAACGGATGGCCGAACGAACACATGGAAAGAAGTACCAACTGTGGAAAATTGGCGATAAGGTTTAGTTATCAGGAAAGAACCTAATCACGCAGCTACCCTCAAAGAAGCTCGCTCCAAAACGATATGGACCCTTTGCCATCACCGCAGTACTATCCCCCATCACGTTCACACTCCAGCTTCCGAAACAATGGAAAGTTCACCCCACGTTCCACGCTTCAGAGTTATCCTCCTATCACGAAACAGAAGTTCATGACCCGAACTTCCACGATCCTTCCCCTGACATCATCGATAATGAAGAAGAATATGAAGTAGAAGCTATCCTATCTCACAAAGGAATGGCTAAACGAAGACACTATCTTGTATCCTGGAAAGGATATTCTTCTGCTAGTAACGAATGGATCCCTGAAGAGAATCTCACGAACGCCGCTACCCTTCTTACTATTTATTAAAAAAACCACAAGTTATAAAAGACCCCATTGAATCATGACCTCCCGAGAAATCCAACGACTCCAAATCTGCCTTCAACAGACTCAAGAACTAATTTGCTTTATTGATACCATGACCGATACCTTGAACACACCATCATCCCCCACTATCACCCTCGTTGAAACCAACAATGTTGAAAACTACTTCGCAATCCTTGATGACCTCGAAACCAACACCTTGTTCGAATCCGCCCTCTCATCTGAACAGTACGCTATTGAGATTGACTGACTCCTCGCTGAAAGAGGAGCTCTCTCTAGCTCACTACTCATTAACATTGTCCGTGCCACCAATCTCGTCAAATGAACCTCCACTCTCCTTAATGACGAACGTATGGAGGCCATATTTGGTCACCTTCATATTCGTATCCGTAATACCGCTATACGTCTTATGCCTCCCAATACCAAGGAAACCATCAGGGAGGCTATCCATATCATCACCGAGTGAATCGCAACAAACCCAATCACTAGACCACCCTCTCCACACATTGTGATTCCTATCCCGCCTCCGGTTGAGACATTATCTCCCGCCAAGTGCCCACCTTGCTTTATCGATTCTCATCACGTACCTAGTGTACCTATTGTTGAAGTGTTTGACACGCCAGTACCATCCCCACCAACTCGTATCACGCGTCCCTATTCCACTCGTAGACGGATCCCCAATGATAGACAGGAACTCTCTGTCTCCCCCCTCATCTGAGCACTTTGCAACTGAACTCCATCACCACCAACCAACTCATCCGTCACCATCATAAAAGTTGACCCTGCCGATAACTTTATTTGTCGAAACTGTGGAATTGCCGGACATCGCCACAAGAATTGTCCCATGTACTATTGTCAAGTATGTCGGGATCTCGCCCCAGGGCATCTATTGGTCTTTTGTAAAGACCTTAAAGGCGTAAAGCCAATCCCTCTCGTTTGGACCAATGAGGGGTTCTATGAGGCTCTCTCCAAGTGGGAAGCTGAGAAGGACGCTGCCATGAACCAGGTCACCGAAGAAGAAGACAACCGAATGTTCAGACAGTGCGTTAGCACTGGAGACCTTGACGGTCACAAGTACGATAACTTAGATTGTTAAAGCTGGTGACTTTAACAATAAAAACAGGGTAATGTTACAGTCAACATACGCCCCTATTATTTCTTTTCTCATTTACTTGTATTACATCGCATGCTGCATGATGCCGCTGCTAGACTGATATTCTTTCCCATTGTATTACATCACGATCGCTATTGATAGCCATCGCTAGATGATCTATTCTTGTACGTTTATCTATGACTCATTCCGATCTCTTCCTATCTATGACTCATATTCCGATACTTACCGATATATGACTCATACGTACCTACCCTAAACCCATAGCAGTTCCCTATATAAACTTGGCATGTACTATGTAGTTCCTTACTTTAATCTTACTGGGTTTTACCTGAAACCTGTTCGCTTAAGATCTCCAATCTTAAGTCGTCTAGAACATCAATTCAAGTCAAAGACACTCTCCTTGACTCATCTTAAGAACCTCTGAACCTCGGACATTCGTCAGAGGCCCTGATCGTCTATTAGCCAGTAACATATTCATGTTGCTAAAGACAGAACTATCCCAGTTCATAACACCTGCCTCTCCATTTCCACCTAGTGCAGAGGAGGGATCAGCAGTGAGGTGGATCTCGTTGTCATGAAGTCATGAGCACCTGCAGTAAGAAAGGACTTCTTTGAGAGAGAGTTGATGGGGAGGACCAGCGCTCTTCAGATCCAGGCCCTGAATGTTAGATACTTAATACACCATGTTCTCTTGTGCAGACTGAGATTTCAAGCAATGCGCACTATTCCATTGTAAATTCAACAGATATAACATTTTGACATTATTGCCCTTTAAGGCATGCTCTCACGATCACATGACTTATTTTTTTGGGCAAAATTGAGAAATCACATGACATCAAAATACCCATAAAGGGCAATACATTTGCGCTACAGTGGCTTCATCTAATCTAAAGTGTACAAGGTTGGCAAAACAAACAAAGACGAAAAACTAAGGTAAGTGGTGCAAGACAAGGATGGAGGGGTCCTCTCCATCCAAGCCTTGCACCCTACAGTACAAAAATATAGGTAAAATGTGCAGTAATTAATAATCTGGTGTAGTGCAAGTCAGTATGATATTGAATATTAAATTGGTGCTTACCAGTTTAAAATAAGAAAGGAGTGATGAAATGAGAAATGATATAGAAAGCTAGAGAAAGAAATGCAGTTAGCTTTAGAGTATATTTGAAACAAAAACACTACCTCCACCAACCAGGCAGGCACAAAGCATAAAAATATTATAGAAAGCTACAGAATAAAATGCGGTTAGTATTGGAGTATACTTGAAGCAAGAAAAGACCAGCTCAACAATAAAAGGCAGGTGCAAATGCTGCAAAAGAGGTCAATAAGCACAAAGGCTGGAAAATATGAGAAACACAAACTGTATCACCCAGATCCCAAGTAAAGGCGCCAGTCCCTAGAGACATGGATAGCTGTCATATACCATATATCCGGGTACAGATCCAAAGATCCGGATCTCAGATCTGATCCAGATCTGTTGGACATATCTGTCGTCCAGTCCACAGATCCGATCCGACCTTCATTTCATTTCCTATTCATATAACTCTAACTATTGTTCATCTCCTTTCGGTATTCCTGTACACCCAGTAATTTGGTTATCCTTTACATCCGCTATGCTTACTGATCCACTTTAACTTATACTTCATTCCCGGTATGATTCGTGATCCGTTTTGACTTACCAATACACTTTGTTCACCTTTGCTTATGGATCATTCCGTTAGTTATTCATAGTATATAAACCCTTGTACATGCGCTGTAGCAGATCAGTTCGAATATCATCTTAGATTGCACTCATTCTGTCTGGACTCTAAGTCCCTCTGTTATCCATCCAGACTTAAGTGCGCTACTCTTGTCTACTCCAAGACTTAGGATTGAATCTGATAGTCTATATATCCGCCTCTGTCTTCAGACAGTCTTTATCTGTTAGTTTCTGGTTCAGATCCATTCCAGATTAGCCATTACCCTATATGTCTGATATATGGAAGCCTTACCAGATCTGTTACAATACTTACTCATCCTGTTAAACGCGATATCTTAGTACTCTGAAATAAGGGGCAGTACTCGGGAAAGGGGCACAGCACACGAGTTGAGGCCAAAGCCCTTCGGATCCGATACCCCTTGAGTATGGTCTTAACAATAGCCAAGACTCAGTCCCCCAGATTTCAATATTCAAGGTGCCAGTCCTTGGGGACATGGATAGCCAAGAACATAGCCCCCAGACTCCAAAGTCAAAGGCGCCAGTCCCTGGGGACATGGATAGCCAAGACTCAGTCCCCCAGATTTCAACATTCAAGGTGCCAGTCCCTGGGGACATGGATAGCCAAGTAGAACTAAAATCAAAAGAGTCAGTAAGGAATCAATATCAAAGACTGACCTTAAGGCACGCTATCAAGCAAAAGCTTGATAGCGCGCCAGCTGTCAAATTATAGGTGTAAATAAACAAAGTTAGCACTACAAACCATAACACTTGAGAATTACTTACTGAGAGTGGCTGAAAATTAATGTGACACTGCCTTTGACTACTTGCAGCTGCAGTCTGCAAGTAGCCAAAGGACAGGCACATACAAAATATATGTAGAGTAAGTAAGAGTTAAGATGTATTGAGAAGGAAGTGGAGTCATGGTTGACGGTTGAGAAAGATGAACCATGGGAACAATATTGAGAGTTAAAGTATTGTTTGTTAATTTGTTGATGTTTGTACCGGCCATTCCCACGCTCAGTCCACTGGTTGTCAGACTTTGCCAGTGGATGTCACATGTATGTTTGGTTGATTTTTGGACTTGTTTCTTTTCTCAAAGTCTCTTCTCTCTCTCTTGTCAATGCGTCTCATTTGCTAACGCGTCTATTTGGTCATGTGAGTGTCTTTTGTTTGTTTTTGTATGATATACTGACTAGTTTTGGATATGTCTTTTGATGCATCTCTTTTGCTGGTGTCTCTTTTGTTGACATGTCTATTTGTGAGTGTCTATGTCTTTTGATGTGTCTCTTTTGATGACGTGTCTCCTTTTAGTTCTCTCTCTCTCTTGTCAATGCATCTCTTTTTTCAACACATCTATTTGGTCATGTGAGTGCCTCTGTCTTTTGATCACTCTCTTTTGATAACACATCTCCTTCTAGTTCTCTCTCCTGTCAATGCATCTCTTTTTCCAACACGCCTATTTGGTCATGTGAGTGTCTCTCTCTTTTGATGACTCTCTTTTGATGACACGTCTCCTTTTAGTTCTCTCTCTCTCTTGTCAACATGTCTCTTTTTTCAACGCGTCTATTTGGTCATGTGAGTGCCTCTGTCTTTTGATCACTCTCTTTTGATGACATGTCTCCTTTTAGTTCTCTCTCTCTTTCCAACGCGTCTCTTTCCAATGTGTCTCTTCAGTCATGTAAGTTTATCTTTTTGTTTTATTTTTGTCAACTATGCTAATACTAACTACAATCTCAGCTTTGAATGCTCATCCATCATGGCCTGCACCAAGAACACCACCAAAAAATCCAATGGTGGTTCAGCACCATGCATCCTCCTCACTACTTCAAGAACCTGTAAAACTGGTACTTCTGGAGTAGATGCCCAGAGAAGGAAGGCTTTGACCGCCTCCAAGGTCACAACTGTGGGAGGTGGGGACCTTGAAAAGAGAAATGCTCATCATAAGGTGTGTCTATCTTTTCTGTCTTGTATTTGTTGATTCACTATATCTTTCTTATAAGACTTTGACCGCTGCCAAGGCTACCTTGCCTATGGGAGGTGGGGACTTGGACAAACTAGGTGGTCACAATGAGGTGTGTCTATTTTCTCAGTACTCTAGTTACTAATTTGTTTTATCTTGCTTTTAGTTCTGCATACTCTGCAGGGATGGTGCAGAGCACTATGAAGACAATACCCTCTTCATGTGCACTCTGTGCCCCAGAGTGGTGTGCCGACTCTGCCTGCAGCTGCCGCCTGAACTGGAGACCAAAGTCCTGCAAGAGGACATCTCGTTCAGGTGCATTTGTTGCCATATCAAGATGGAACAAGGTGACGCCTACTTTGTGAGTTTTTTTTTATCTTATTTATTTTATTTGTTCACACCTCATTGATAACAGGGTTTCTATAATGCCAATGGCCTTCCGGCCTTGGATAGGTTCTTGCCCATCAACAGTGCACTTGAGTTGTCTGAGCTAGCTGAAATATCGGTGGTGCCAGTGATTTTTATACACCTTATTCTCATCGACTTGTCAGTGGCTGGTAGCCCCTTGGAGTTTGCTCATTCCTTTCTCAAGCCCTACTACACTGGCGATGGCATCAAATATCTTAATGTCTACTATGACATTGGGTCTGATGCCAAGGCCACCCCCTACCACAGCAAAGTCCGGAATATTATTAAAGGTTTGAAGAACTTGTTTGTCTGGGAACATGTAGTCATCAGCATTTCCACTCATACTGATGAGGATTTCAGCGACCCTTTTATTGGGTATGAGGATGGTGATACCAACAACTATCTCAGCACTTTGGTTGATGATGTGAGTTTTTTCTTTCAAAGTTGGCCAATAGTGATGCTTGTTGCAGTTCTTGGAAATAATTCTCCAGCCCTGGCAAACTATCATCAACCACACCCAGGAATCTTACCTCTGGATGTTATGTTGCAGCTCCCTTGTCAACAACTCAGACTCATTCCATGGCTTGCAAGAGGCTGTTGTCCGGTAAATTTTTTTGCCTTTATTTGACATGCCTTATATTAATGTTCCCACAGGCACAAGTTAACTGGTACCATCGCATTCAATGCTCCTCGTTTTCAGCCATCTTTCGCTTCGCACTTGCTCATTTCATTCACAGAGAGGGTTCTCATTGGATGGTGCCCACTTCATTTAGCATTCAAGGATATGCTCGCACAGTCCTGTGACCTTGGTTGACACTCTGACGTATTTCTGTTAACTGTTGAGGAGGGCGCCCTCACTTGCTCTAGGTTTGCATGGGCTAATTTGAAGGTCTGTCCTTGGGGCAAATGCCTGCCTATCCAATGCAGTGGGTGTGGTTTGGCTAATTCTTGGAGGTCCACCTATGTCAAAGGCAGCAAGGACAAGACTTACATTTTTGAGTGCAAAAATGACTCTTGTAGTGTAAGCCATACATTCTCTCAGCAACCAGGGTCCACAGTACTGTATTCTGGTGGGAAGAATGGTAGTACTTGGTTGGTTATTCCATTAGAGACACAGTTTGCTTGATTTACATGTTTTTCAGTGCTATTTGTCTTACATTGTACTCCGCTTATGTTATCATTGTTCAGAGTTTGAGTAATCATTTGTTTGATGTCTGAATCTTGAGATTTGGTATACAAGCTAATGTCATTAAATTTATGAGTTGGTCAGATGTATACTTAGGTGATTGTGTACTTGTGATTTGAATCATGTGACCGTGTTTTGATCATGTGACATGGTTTGTTGATCTGTTGTCAAGTACTGGTTGCACTTTCCGCAAACTCATACCGGCCTGCATTCTCAAAGATTTTTGCATATCATGGCTAGATAGACACATGTATTCAAGGCTGTTTTGGATGAGCACAAGATAGCCTATGTTTCCACAAAAGGAAACACAACCAAGAGAGCTACAATCCTCAAAAGCATCAAGGATACTATAGTTCAAACTGATCAGGCGAAGGATCCTTCTACCATGCTTCCAGATAATAATCTTCATAAAGTGAGTTTCCAGTATGGTTGTGTTTACATTAATCTAATTTTATAGGCTATTTGTACATATTACTTGCAGTTCCTGGAGGATGACGAGGATTGCGACCTTGAGGAAAAAATCATACAGGGAGGTCATAAACTCATGTCTGGTCCAGGCATTGTCACTGTAGACATGGTCAAAGACCATAAGGATGATAAGCCTCTGGATGATGCAGCTTTCAGGACCGAATTCTCACCTTTTGATGTCGCTCAGAAATTGTTCAAAGAAGAAATTGGGGAGTATGACAAGAAGCATCACGACACCTCTGACCTAAGGTCCATGGGGACAAGGACAAAGCTGGTTTGGTCCTGGTACAATGCCCTGTCACCAGCTGTGCTTGAGGAGCTCAGACTTGTGGCAGAAAAGTGGAACCAGGAAGGTCCTCATTCTGACGCAAAGGACAGGTATTTTTTAATACTATATTGATATATTTAAGAAAAACTTGTGTGTATCTACAGATACCACAGCCGACACCAGAAGAAAATCATGGAGGACTTCATAAAGATGGCAGGAAGAACTATGGGCTTACATATTGTGATTCTCACAGCTCATGATAGAGGGGAGAGAAAAATGCCTGGGATGACCATGTCAGTGTTATGTTTTACCATTGACATTACTATTGATAAATTATTGGTTTAGCTGGGAATCCTGTCCCAAGAAGGTGAAGAAAACTTTTACTCTGGCTTCCAAAGACAACAAGAAATGGGCAGGAGACTCACAAGATCGACTTGCTGACTGGCTGAATGAAGCCAAGTACAGTAAGTTTTAGATATTGCAATTTATTTAATTGCTAATGATCTAGTAGCAGCTATAGACCCTGAGGATGAATCTGATGAGGATGATGAGAAGGTGCCCAATTTAACGGTGCATGTAGATGATGAGGGCTATCCTTGCCTACCAACAGGCTTTGAATCTCTCATACTCAAGAACCAGCAGAAGGTCGTGCAAAAGGTATTTCAAAAGGCTTAGTGATTCATTTCTATTTTCGAAGTACTGTATTTTTCTGACAGATTACATTCAACTCAAACAACCCTTGGGCTGCGGTCCCCTGGGGTCATATTACCCAAGATCCAGACCATTACCTTGACATGGACTGTATCCCTCAGAATGTCATCATCAAGGATCCTTCTCACCTGCAGGAGGAAGCCATCAGCATGATCTTTTCACTTTGGAAATATTGTGCTAACCATAATGAACCAGTTGTATGGTTTGTTGGATATAAGGAAGGTGACTTCTATGATTCACTGGCTAAGAAGGGGGATGTAAGTCAAAAATCAAGGAAGAGTCAAAAATATGTTGAAGTATCATCTGATGAGGACAAGGTACTGAAGAAGGCCTCCCAAGCCAATCTTTCTTCTGACAAAGAGGAAGACTTGGCAATACATGCTAGCCACACTCCATCTCTTTCCAATTCTTGCCCAAAATTCCATATTGGCGGTGACATAGTCAGTTATCTTCAGTCCCTCTCTATCCTCCCATCATATCACTGTCTCTTGGCCACAGTTCAAAAACTTTCTGAGACAGTGTGTATAATTCACTACTCTGTAATACAATATTAAATTTGACTCTTTTTGAAAGCAAACTCCAGATCCTAAGGGCAAGGCTAGGAAGCAACATCTGCCTGTCTGGGCATCTTGGACGTGGTCTGAGGCATATCTACCTCAAAATATGCACGATAATTTTCAGTCGTCCTTTCTGGCTTTGGAGGAGCTAGAGAACTATACCATCAAATCTCGTGGTTGGGGTATGATTGTTGTCCTGGGACTTGGACTCCTCCTTTGTGAGTGTAGCTGTGCTCAGGAGTATGAAGCAGATGAGGCTGGAGATGATGTACCTGAATATTTGGGTAACTCCATCCTTGGTATCCAAGCAGGGGAGAAGATTGAGGAGGCAATTACTAGAATCCAGGTGAAGGTGGACGCAATGCTGCCAGGTGATAATGAGAAGCAGATGACAGTGAGGGAAGAAGTTCATATGAGGCATCTGGAGAACAAAAGGCAGGTGAAAGCGAGGAGGGAGGCAGAGCAGGCCAGGGTGACAGAAGAAAAGAGGGTGGATGAGGAGGCTCAGGTTGCTGAGGAGAAGAAGGTAGTGGAGGAAAAGAGAGTTACTGAGGTGTCTCGGATGGCTGAGGAGAAGAGGGTTGCTGAGGAGGCTCAGATTGTTGAGGCATCTAGGATGGCTGAGGAGAGGGCTGCCACCTCAAAGAAGGCAAGCAATACTAACACTGGGAGAAAAGGGAAGGGTAAGCGACCAGCAACAGATGTGAATAATTCAGTCATGAAAAAGGTGAGAACATCTGCTCCTCCTGATCCTTCTCATCACTCTATCCAAGAGAGAGTAGCTTCAAAGAAGTATAAGGACTGAGACACTGTTATTAGCACAATACCATAGAATTTCCTTCTTGCAGTTTGGTGTCATATATATTTCAATTATCACATCAATTTTGAGTAACATTGATGTTAGGCCATAGACAATACCCTGTGTATTGTATGGTCAATATAATTGACAAAGGTCCTCTATTGGCCCAGTGGGCCAGCCAGTCCATACAGTATGCAGGGCATGGGCGGCCGGCCCACTGATATTATATTGGCCCAGTGGGCCAGCCAATCTGTACGGTTTGCAGGACATGGGCAGCTGGCTATTGATATTATATTGGCCCAGTGGGCCACCCACCCTATGCTGTATGTAGAATATGGGTGGCCAGCCCACTGATATTATATTGGCTCAGTGGGCCACCCACCCTATGCTGTATGTAGAATATGGGCGGCCGGCCCATTGATATTATATTGGCCCAGTGGGCCAGCCAATCTGTATGGGTTGCAGGACATGGGCAACCGGCCATTGATATCATATTGGCCCAGTAGGCCAGCCACCCCATGCTGTATGCAGGACATGGGCAGCCAACCTACTGATATTATATCTGCCCAGTGGGCCAGCCAGTCTGTACATGGGCAGCCAGCCACTGATATCAGTGGGCCACCCTTCAGTAAGGAGTGTTGGTAGACTGTATTTTTATTTTTTATTCATTCACCATTTATATTATCTCATCTGAGATATATCTTTTATTATATAAATGAGGTTGGTTAGACCTACTCCTGTATGGAATCTCATTTCATAGTAGGGCATTTACAACAGCCTGTATAAATATCAAGGGTGCAAGGTTGGCAAGATCTACTTCAATATGCTGGTTTCACCTATATAAGTTGCATAGAAATATCATTCTCTACATGAGGCATGAGCCTGTAGGGGTCCTATTTTATCAGCAAAAGATATATTTTCTATATGGGGCATTGGCCTGCAAGGGTTAGTGCAGAAATATCATAGATATTATTTTCTGTCTGGGGCATCAGCCTGCACAGGGAGTGCAGAGATATCATTTTCTATCTGGGGCATCAGCCTGCACAGGGTGTGCAGAGATATCATTTTCTGTCTGGGGCATCGGCCTATAAGGGTTTTGCATGACCAGCCTACACAGGAAGTGCATATACCGGCCAGTGTCCTGTACACCTGGTTTTGCAGGCCAATGTACATGTCCTATCAACAGGTTATGCAGTACTATAAGACTGAAAGGTGTGCCCATTGCTGTCATAATGTTGACCACCATTGTAAAGGAGATAATGAAAATGAGGCTGTCACAGAGATCATCCGTGCCAACCAGGGCTTGCTCACAAATTATCAAAATGCCCACAACCAATATGTTACTGCCACCAATGATATGGCCAAGATTCAACACATGTTGCAAATGTTCAGGCAGATTGATGATCCACTGACTGTCTTGGAGCTAGGTAGGAAGAAAACAGGCAGCTGACAATGACATATGCATAGTGTAGTGTAGTGTAGTGTAGTGTAGTGTAGTGTAGTGTAGTGTAGTGTAGTGTAGTGTAGTGTAGTGTAGTGTAGTGTAGTGTAGTGTAGTGTAGTGTAGTGTAGTGTAGTGTAGTGTATGTAACATGTAACAATAACAAATGTGTACTTATAAGTGATGACTGATGACCAATGATGACCGACAACCGACGATGACCAATGACCAATCCAAGTTCACTGAATTAGATGTAGTCAGTATACCTCTTGGGCTTTTGCCAAGTGCATGTTATTCGTGTATTCCCAGCATTGCTCCTGGTGCCTTTTGCTGGTGCATCAGAGGGAACACCGGGGGCAAATCTGGCCAACTTGGCCTTCCTCGGCTCATGCTCTCTGGTGGCCGGCACATTCTTTGGCTGCTTTTCTTGCACCACAGGAGATGCATCTCTGGCAGCCCTTGTCCTCATCAATGCTGGTGGCTGTACCATTGGCAGTGCACGAAGGTGTTCCAGACCTCGGCGAGTTTCCATACCCCAGTGAGTTGACCTTGGGCCAAAGGAGCAGGTAACACGGCTGGCTTTAGTGGACTGATCTGATTCCTCAGTTACATAAGGTACAGAAATAATGGTCTTTGCTGTAGGAGGCATTCAGTGATGGGAGACCGATGGTTGGTCTTTATGACCTCTGGCGCACTTTCCAAAGCTCTTTGGCACTGGTCGGTCATTAGACCGGTTGGTGTCTTCAGCATTTGCACAGCTGTGCAGGCATTGTTGGACCACTGGCGGAGATGCCTCTGCTTCGGTCTTTTCACATTCTTCCTTGGTTAAACTGATGTAGGGTCGCTTGGTGGAACTCAGCCGCCCTTTGGGAATTGAGGTTAGCAACAATGTTGTGGTTGCCGATGGCTTTCTTGTTGGCCTTGCGCTGGTACTCTCATCATCGGCTAAACCATCAGATTCATCCTTGGCAACAGGAGAACGCATTTTGCCCTTTTCATCCATCCAGGCTTTGAATTTGAAGGTTGGTCCAACCTGGGTTTCCTGTCAGTCCCACCAAAAGTCCAAGATTGCATTGGCATCAGTGTGGAGCATTTTGGATGGCTCCAAAATCTTGGTATCATCAGGTAGGTATGTGCTGGAGATAAATCTGGACTGTCCCTTCATGATGTCACTCCAGGGCACTGGGACCTTGGGCTTTCCACAACATGTTCCTGTTCCAGCCAGCGTCAGATGATGAAATGGGTATCGGTCATCTGGCTTACTGTAATGAATGGTAAGAGATGACCGAATCATTGCCTTCTTGGTCTTGAGGGATAAATTGTCCATCTCGGGCAACATCAGCAAACCTGAATGGTCCAGCTTGAATTCATGGTATGGTTTTGGGACCCGCCAAGTGCCTCTGAGCAGTGTGGCATCCTGGTCTTGATTATGGTCTTGGAGACATGGATTGAATACAAGTCTTTCTGAAAGGACTGGAGACTCACCAAATGCATCGCCAATGAATTCTTCCCATACTGGTAGGATGGCCTGCCAGTCCTTGCCTTTCATGAAGCTAGATCCCTTACCAAGCTGCTCATTGAAGTCAAACCTGCAACAACCAAAGTAAGCACAATGACCGACCGACCAACCGATGAGTAACTGGAAGAACTCACCCAGATGTAAGCAGCCTCCCCCTTCTCATCCATCCAGGAACCCAAAACAAAGACTCTCATACTGGCCTGAGTAAACATTTCTTTGGTGAAGTTCTTGACCATTTTTCACCCTTCTTCCTAGCTGTCTTGGCCTGGACAGCGGCATCAGGGGCTTGATTTGTCCACTTATCAGCCTTTGCCTCAGCTTCCTGCAACTCCTTTTTGTCCAGCCAGTGCATGATTGCCATCATGGTCGGCTGATACCTCCTCAGTACTTCCTTGTGAGCAGGCTTCTCTCCAGTCTCTTCCTCAATTTCTTTCTGAATTTGCTGAAGAATCTCGGCCTTGCACTCTTCCTCAATGACTCACCATGCCGTCCATTTCTTTTTTGGCTTAGTGGGTGCTTTGGAATTGGTCTGGACCTTCTTGTGATTGTGGAACCACTGTCGGTATGTCTGTCCAGGGTGACTGAAATGCAGCATGACTCAGTGTCGAAGACTAAACACTTACATATTTCCTCTCCTTCAACAGCTCTTTGTCCATCTTTGGAGCCAAGACCTTGGCCTCCCTGGTGGCTGCTTTGAATATCAGTTGTTGTTCCTTCCCACTTGCCTTCTCCCAATCCTCAATATGGGACTGCAGAGCAGTGGTCTCTCGGTCATTCAACCAAGGCTGAACACCTCTACTCCTCTTTATCCGAGCCATGTCACAGCAGGTATGTAGGAGAAAAGGACCTGAAAAGAGGAGACTGTTGATATGGTGGATGGAATGAACAAAAAAAAATGCAGATGTGTTCTGTGAGTAATGAGTGACATACCTGATGTCATAAGTGCATGTAAGGGTTATATTGTGCCAAATAGTAAGAGCACCATTGCTACAAGACTTATCAAGCAGTGCAGATGCATGTGTGGGTCTGCAGAGTAGAAACAGAGGTCATAAAGTGCTCTAGACATATCAGCGATCATATACTTATTAATTGTGCCATCAGTATCATTCCTGATGATGCAAAGAGATCAAAGTGACTATTATAATGGATGCATTGCATCTGACAGTCACATGTAAGCACCAAACTGTCCAATAGTCTAAGCATATTGTTTGAAACAACTCATGCACACAACAACAGCACATCTGTGTTACATGGTCAAGTCAAAGCCAAAGGCCTGGAGTCCGCCAAAGACATCCTCATTGGTTAGATGGGAGCACAAAAGAACTTCTTGAGGAGATACAGGACAATTTGTCAAAGCTCAACATTACAACAAAACATCTTCTGTTAATTCATCACCCAGGAAATTGCCTAGCAAGCAAGGATCCACCAGAGGACATCACACCGAGGGTGACTATGAGCACCATGATCTCAGAGAAATCAACTTGGAGCCTTGTAGACTTCACAAGTCCATGGCAAGCTCATCATTCATTCATCTGGTCTCATTTTCTGACACCGAGTATCAAGAGTCAAAATGACTATCTATGTGAGTGGCAGTACAAGACCGAGGACTAATTGGACTTGCTCTGTCTGCCCAAAGGACGGAGTCTACAGATGTCACGGCTGTATGGGTGAGCCACTCTCCTGCACTCATTGCTGTAGGATGGTTCACAGCTGCATGCCATTCCATCAGATCAGTCAATGGACTGGGGGATTCTTTGAGGACACTTCCTTGACCAAGATAGGGCTGGAAATTCACCTCGGTCACTAGGGAAAGCCTTGCCCAGAAGTGACCGATGATTGGTACAACACAGATGATGAAGGAGACAATTTTGCTGAAGGCCAGTGGGTACCTTTGGTCAATGACCCCTGGATGACTACAGTGGTGGATACATCAGGTGTCCACTCCCTAATGATCAGATTCTGTCGGTGCACCAGTGCACTTGGTCCCGACATGCAACTATTTGAAATCAGCCTCTTCCCAGCATCTTTCACTTCACTGAAGACAGCATTCACATTTGCAGTGTTGGACGACTTCCTGTTGGATAACCTGGAATGTGGGATGTTGGCGATGAACTCCTATAGCAAATTAAGGTGAATCACTTCAAGCATATTCCCGTATCTGGTTCCAGTAAGTGACATTGATGTGCTTGATTGCATCGCTCACAATGTCCAAAAGGACTGATACAGAGAATTGATGAGGGTGGGCAGGCAGTGGAGACAGCTGAAGCAGCTCAAGTGGCATGGGTTCGGCCATGAGAAGCAAAAGCCAAAGGCAGGGGAGCTTGCACTGTTCTGTCCTGCATGTCCACAGCCCGGGGTAAACGTCAATTTGGCAGAAAGGAATGTGTCTGATCATGCATGGCTATATTTGAGATCCTTGGTGATGGATGGCAACTTCAAGGCCAAGCACATGTTTCCGGCAAATCTGATTGATGAGGTGGCATTGACCAATGGCCTTGGATTTATGGTTGGCAATGGCTGATACAAACTGCATCTCGCCGAGGCACAGGATATTGTACAACGGTTGGACTGCAACAACCACCAAGCAGTCAATCAGGCGAACGCTTCACGTCACAAGCTTGAAGCAACTGGGATTGGCGGTTGTGCATGCGCTAGACATGGGTGTTTTGTACCTTATTCAATGGTGGACTTTCAAAAGGGGGAAAGGTTCGCCAATCGATATCTTCATTTGCCCAATGTGACCTGATTTATTGGTCAGTCAAAAGCAGATGAACATGGATTATGCGCTGTGCCAAGCTCTGGGGTACAACACTGATGGGATCGACCGGGCATTGACGTTCTATGACATCAATTGTCAATACCACAAGCATCTCAACTGGTGGGTTGAGGAGTCACCTTATCTTGACCTTCCGTGGGGCATGGAGGTAATCCCTGGCATCGGTCTCTGGCATGTCCACGGCCATCAAGACAAATGCTACGTACGGTATGCATCCAACTTCATCACTGGCACTGCCAGGATTGATGGCAAAATCATGGAGACCCTGTGGGCACCCTTGAACATCATATCACTGTCGGCAAGAGGAATGTCCACCCCCCACCAAAAGGAGTGTTTGGATTTTCAAATGAATGACTGTAATTTTATGAAGATGATACAGATGAGTGAGCCAGATCATTTGACCGAAAGTGCAAATCTAAATACAGATAGGCAAATTCCTTTGCCAAAAATTCAAGGAGGCCGTGCAGGGAGTCCGAGACAGCCAACACACATTTGACCAATTGAGTGAGACTGCTGATGATGATACCCTTGTCAAATGGGAAGCAGAGGCTGCCACCACTCAGGATGACCAACTCAAAAATCCCAGCGCCATGGATATACAGTAAGCAACAAAACTGTTGCAATGTTTGCATCATTTTGATTGTTCTGTCTGTATTATTGCAGGACTCGCTGCTATCAACATGTGAATGAGGAAAATATTATAGCCCTACATCCAGGCTACAATAGTCATACCACAAGTAAGGTGTGAAACAATTTCCATAAAGAGATACAAGTGATTTACTACAGGGTATGCATTGCAACAGTTTTGTTGCTGATGATTCTAGATATTAACATTGTCAATTATTAGTAGGTAGTGTATCCTCCCTTTGCTTTAACCACTGCCTCAACCCTCCTTGGCATGCTTTCTATAAGATTCTGACATGTGGCTGCATCAATCTTCTCCCATTCCCTCTCTATGCATTCCCAAAGTTCTGTTATCCCACTTGGTGGATTGGGGTACTCTGCAAGCATCCTCTTCAAGATAAACCATAGATGTTCAATTGGATTGAGGTCAGGAGACTGTGCAGGCCATACTATAACCTCATATCCATGATACTCAAACCACTTTTTGGTCTTCCTACTGGTGTGCTTGGGGTCATTGTCTTGCTGGAAGACAATGTCTTCAGGAGACTTGTCAAAATAGTTAAGGGTTTTTTGAAGTTCATCCTCCAAAATGCTAGTGTAAAGGTCAGCATCCATCTTACCATCAATCTTGCAGGCCAGCCCTACACCCTCCCAAGTCATACAGCCCCATATCATCACTGAACCTCCTCCAAACTTTACTGTTCCCTCTACTAGCCTGTCACTGAGGCCCTCTCCTGTCCTTTTCCAAGCCCACTTCCTTCCATCTGACCCCAAACAATTAATTTTGGTCTCATCTGACCATATGACTCTTTTCCAGTCATCCACAGTCCAGTGCGGGTGACTCATAGCAAAGTCTAGTCTTGCTGTCCTATGACGCTTGGAGAGGAGAGGGTGTTTTTGCTTGACTACAGCCTTCATCCCAGATTTCTTCAAGTAACAATGTATTGTCTGAGAGGACACAGGCTGGTTCTTGATGTCCTGAAGTGCTCTTGTGACTTGAGTGGCATTTTCAGCCTTGCCAGTACTGATTAACCAAATAGCATGTCAAACATCAGAAGAGGAAAGGATAGAAGGACAACCACCAGAGGACTTTTGAAGGTCAGGACAAAGTTTAGAGTGAATTCTGCTGATGGTACTATGGTGTACACCAGTAGCATATGAGATCTCCCTTGTAGATTGGTTTAAATCAAGGTGAAAGAGGATTTGATTGGTTGTTTCAGCAGAGAGGGATTTCATGATGATGAATGTTGAGAAAGTTCAACATTTGGCTTTGTTTATATCATGTTGATCATTTTACATGTCACATGACATTATAAGACACATTATATAACATAACTGATGTCTACTGATAGGATTTTCATATTATAAATTATCAGCAACAAAACCGTTGCAATGCATACCCTGTAGTAAATCACCTATATCTCTTTATGGAAATTGTTTCACACCTTACTTGTGGTGTGACTATTGTAGCCTGGATGTAGGGCTACAATATTGTTCTCATTTGCATGTTGATAGCAGCGATTACTGTAATTATACAGACAGAACAATCGAAATGACGCAAACATTGCAACAGTTTTGTTGCTTACTGTATATGAAGTTAAAATGACAAAGGTCTGTGGCAATATAATAACAATTTACTATATGCTCATGTTGATCTGCAAAGCACCGACAAGAAAACAACAAGAGTTGCATCTGTTGACCTGACAGGCAAGATGGCCAGCCAGTGAGATCCATTGCGGTGCTGCCACATGGCTGGCATCTGGAATAACACTGGAGGAGGCGCAAGTTGCACTCCTCATTGATGTGAAGAAACTTGGAAGGCGGCCGACCAATGCTCAGAAGCTGGCTATAGCTCAGCGCCGCAACAGACTGCAAGATCAAATAGATGAATTTGTCAGGGTGGCAGTGACATTTCTCAGTGATCAACTGGATGAATATGATAAGTTGGACCTCATGACCATGATGTTGGATGCTGCAGAACTGGATTCTGCTGGGTCATCATCTAACAATCTTGATCGGCCAGACAACAAAGACCAATATGATATGCCGGTCAAGTTCACTCCCAAGACCCTGGTGATTCCACTGCCATCGAACATAGGGATTGAAAGATGCACCGAGTGGGGCATCGCCAACCTGGTGCTCCAAGAAATATCATTGAGAGAAGGTCAAGCCAATGACACATTGCATGCCATCAGGGTTAACTTGGCCATTGCCTATGTACCTGTACCTCTCCGATGTCAATATTTTTTGCACTACAGTTTACTGTGTCCATTGGCTTAGAACACTGGCACTACGTGATAGATGGGCAGAGGAGCTGCTGCTGGTCGGTCAGGAAATGATATGGACGGTTGATTTTTTTCTTCACAAATCACAACGATGGGTCGGTCATTGGTGCTATGCAGCCCGCCAGGCTCAAATTTATCTCCGACTCTTGCAGCAAGCCCAAGATAGCTTTGAAAGGACAAAGGGGATTGTACTCACCTGACCATGACTGACCTCCTCTGCAGCATCCTCAGCAGATTCAGCTGTCTCCAAACCAGGAACATCACCGGTGAGCAGTTCTATGCTGAATTCTTCGCGCACTGTTCCCCTCATGACCCTGAACTGAGATCTACTCACAGAGTAGTTCTCAAATATGCTCATGATTGGTGAAAGGATCGTTTTGATACCTTGGGATTTGCCTTGCCGTCCTTAGATGTCAATGAAGTCTTGGATATGATGGCAGATCACTTTGAGCAACTGGTCGGTCATTTCTCTTTTATGCTCAACTGCTACTGATTCTCATTTGTAGCCTATGGGAGCAATGCTTCTGCCCAGCCCTGCAGTCACCGGTCAAGTGGAAAGTGATCCCCTCCTCAATCAAATTCTAGCAGTGAAGGCCCGTGTCCAACATCTCAGCGATTCATTGGAAAGGATGTTGCAGGAGAAGACCATGATGGCCGCGGCAGCTGCATCATCCATGTCCAAACTTGAAGGGCCCATGGATGAGCTGGAGGAAGCGCTCTTAACCTCCTGCCAGCCATGGGTCAGCTACTAGTTATTGCACCAGTAATATTGTGTATTATACCGGAAATATGAATAGTATTACCTAATGTGATTTGGTCAGTGTATTTGAGCCATTGGTCTCTGATTTTTGTTGTTCCCCAGTCATGACTGCAGTTCTGGCCAACTGTGCGTTGTATACCACATGCATTGCTAGCAAGTTTGTGAAACAGCTGTTTGATTGCAATGTAGCTGGCAATGCACAGTCAATCTCACCTCCCTTGACAATTGATGTGCCAACCATGCTTGCTTGTCAGCATCTGGCCCAGGTGCTCGCCAATGCCTATTCAAACCCAAGTAGGCCATTCCTACCATTCGCTTGGTCGTTGCCTGACCCATTTCAGTCCAACTTGATCTTGATATGATTAGGTACAATGAAGCCCTTCATAAATGCTCTACTGGGATGGTTGCAACACATGAAGATTCCCTGCTTGAAAAATTTCCTCATGGGCCAGAACGTTTGCTGGAGAAGCCCTTGGTCATTTTGGACTCGGCCGGTTGTATTATCTTGTGGTACCTTCCAGATGCCATTAGCCCGTGGATTCAAGTGAGTTGATTATTATGACCCATCGGCTGACTGATTCACCAACCTAACAGGCCGAGATGGAAGATGCTACAATTGGTATGGGGTCCCTTCTGATGAAAAGCATGACCAGTGGTCTGGACACCCAGTGGAGAACATTCCCTGGTAATTTTAATGTGAGCAACCGACACCAATTGACCCCAGGATGTATCAATTTAGCCCCTTGTTGGTTTATGCAAGGCCGGGAGGTCAGTCTGCTTCTCCACTGGAATGCTAATACTTATGTAGAAATTTTAGCCACATGGATTACCACCGGCTGATGGATTCACCCCCGAGGTGTCAGCTGCCCTGAAAGGGAAAGGTGGTCCTGAGATTATAATATCTATGCAGCACGCTGCACTACTGGCCTCAGCTGCTCTTAGGGTGATGCATCCAAAGTTGTATTGGGCGTCAGTTGCTACACATATTAAACTTGCCCGATGGGCAGTAGAACGTGGCCTCAGTGAGCCTCAGTGATATCCGCACTTGCCTGCAATTTTGGGCCTCAGTGTTTAATTGTGCAGCTGTAATTTGCAACAGACAATGTCCTCTTCACCGAGATCCAAGTTCTACTCCAGAAGGGTTTGATGTCATGAGCAGTGTTGGCCATTATTGTAACAGGCTCATGACATTATCTAACCTCGGTATTTGGTTGCAATATAACTCAGGCACTATGGTCAGCTGCTCTGGCCACTTTGTCAGGCATGGTGTCACATACACTGGTGATCACATTGTGTGGGCTTGGTTCATCCATGACAGCCTTCAGAATTTCATGGGGACACCTCGGCCATCATACGCAACTTACATGGGTGTAGATTAAGATGTTTCTGTCTCGGCTTACATAGCGCAGTGATAGTATGATAACAACCGATGGTTTTATTCAGTGACCAACCGATCGGTCCACCTTATAGCATCATGTATTCAGTTACATATTGGCCCATATGATAACATCAGTTCTGTCGGCCAACCTGATAGCATCAGGTATTCAGTATTCTCGGCCCATATAATAACATCAGATATGCAGTTTCATCGGCTGACCTGATGGCATCAGGTATACCTTTCCGTCAGCCCATACGACAACATCATGTATTCAGTTTCTTCGGCCCATAAGTTTGCATCAGTACCATTGGCTGACATGATGGTGTCAGCTATTAATACATACATGATGCCCTCATGTCGGCCAAGTATACTGGATGCCTGATATTATCATATGGGCTGACAAAACAGATATCTGATGCCATCAGGTCGGCCGATAGACCTGATACCATCATGTCGGCCGAGTATACTGGATGCCTGATATTATCATATGGGCTGACAAAACAGATATCTGATGCCATCAGGTCGGCCGATAGACCTGATACCATCATGTTGGCCGAGTATACTGGATGCCCAATATTATCATATGGGCTGACAAAACAAATACCTGATGCCATCAGGTCGGCCAATAGACCTGATACTATCATGTTAGCCAAATATACTAAATGCCTGATATTATCATATGGGCCGACGGAACTGAATTCCTGATACCATCAAGTCGGCCGATGGTACTGATGAAAACATATGGGCTGACGAAACTGAATGCCTGATGTTATCATATGGGCTGATGGAAATGATTCCTGATGCCATCAGGTCAGCTGATGGCACTGATGAAAATGTATGGGCTGACGAAACTGAATGCCTGATGTTATCATATGGGCCGATGGAAATGAATTCCTGATGCCATCATGTTGGCCAATGGCACTGATAAAAATGTATGGGTCGACGAAACTGAATACCTGATGTTATCTTATGGGCTAACAAAAAGGTATACCTGATGCCATCAGGTCAGCCGATGTAACTGCCTGATGTTATCACATGGGCCAAGAATACTGAATACCTGATGCTATCAGATCGGCTGATGAAACTGATGCGAACGTATGGGCCGATGAAACTGCATATCTGATGCAATCACATCAGCCAAGAACATGAATACCTGTTCATGTCTCTCAGCCCATATGATGGCATCATACCCACAATTGCCAGACCAATCCGCACAGGAACATATATGCTTCACCCCCATCATTGGCCAGATGAGACACTTGCCATCGGCCAATCGGTACACACAGTAGCTACAGTGTGTGGGCCCAGCTGACAATATCACACCACCAATTTTACTGGCCCTCGGCCAATATGTTAATGTCAAGCATCCCAATGCATGGGCCCAGCTGTTAAAACCATCACTCCATGAGCCCACCGGCCAAATGTTAAACACAGACATAGATATTTGGTCGGCCGACATCCACTGGCCTGTGTGGAACAGCATATTTTCAACATTTGCTGCATGTATAATACATGCAATGTGACTGAATGGGCTCACCTTACCAATGCTGCAAAGGCCCGCATGTCCATGAATGCTCTTGCAAGACAAAGGGTGCAAATTGATGATGCTGCATTTGGCTCAAACTAGAGACCTATGATTATTCTGTTTTCAAGTGACCCCCTAGCTTCATTACCATCATAGTTCACTATTAATGTTAAGACTTGCTCATACTTGTTGTGAAATGCCTGCTTGTGAGTGGATGAAGACATCTATAGCCATATCACAACAATAGACCTCCAGCCTCATCAAGTGCGAATGAACTCCACAAATCATTATTCAAGTTATAGTTCCTGGATCCACCTGCTTGATTATAATAACCTGAGTCTAGGAAATACAGCACGATCATTGAAGTCTCAGTGATCCTTGGTCTTCATACCAATCACAGATATAAGTCATGCAACTCTGAGATAAAAGCTATTGACAGACAAATTGAATTTAGAGCCCCACTGATGACATTTTGAGATACTCGAAGCTATTTTGTTCATTTGCAGTTCTTCATGATGTTTCCTGCCGGTTTCAAGGAGCACTGTTCAGGTTCTAGTGTGCAGATCCCTTGGTGTGATTTGGATAGGCTGGATCCACAAGGTGGAGCACAGGTATTGTGATCTCTATATTTATTTAGATTCATGCTCATAGGACATTACAAATCTGAACAGCCTCCAGAGCACTGTTCAGGTTCTAGTGTGCAGATCCCTTGGTGTGATTTGGATATGTTGGATCCACAAGATAGAGCGCAGGTATTGTCATCACTGTATTTATTGACATCCATGCTCATAGGACATTACACATACCTCATTGTGCCAAACCTTGCCTTTGTTATTGAATGGGGCAACTGTGCCACCAAGGTCGCGAATGTACACACACCGAAATCCATCAGGATGGCACAAAGATCCCAATTATGCTGATGCATGATGTTACATATAATGTACCTATTTAATGATAAGTAAGATATCAAGGCAAGCCATGACCCACCATTGTCAAGCCCTGAGATAAGACACTAAACCATAAAGCTACAAGCATCAGTGCCAAGCCACATTCTCATTGGAAGCGGCACAAGTGGATCGCAGCCATCAGTCATTAGAAACTCACAGAAGGTCATGGGGAGAGTCGAAGCAGGACAAATGTTGTTTGTTGCCTGCTCAGTGAAAACACCTCGGTTAGTGCGCAAAGGTAAGGCTTTTTCTCACAGATTCCAAACTGATACATAGTTGATGAACATCAAGAATTTCAAGCAAATGGCGTCAACACTCACAGCAGTATATATATTCATTCTCGTTTACTCAGCGGGCATATAGTCATTCTTTGAATGATGCTGTCTTACATTTTTCACTTTGAAATAGTGAATTTTACTTCCGACATGGTAATGGGGATTCATCTAGCCTGATCGTTAACTACTGCTCCACCTTCCCTTCAAGTGTGAATTCAAGCAATATGGGAGCCTTTTCCAGACCACATACTGGGGTATGAACATCAGGAACTGTTGTTTCCTGTACAAGGTCAAGTATTAGAATGTAATGATCGATAGCAAAATTATGCTGATGTTCATGATTATGTACTATATACTGTTATATATGCCCTTCTAATTTAAATTTGTTCACCAGTTCTCTGATGACTTGAGGTCATGTTGAGTCTTGACCAAATGACATTGTACTATGGTCCCTTGAAAATCTGCTTCAAAGTGGGTTGAATATCCTAATCAGGCTGTACGACCTGGAAGATAAACCTTCTTGTTTGAAGTTGTTCCCGTCAAAAGTTTCTGCCAATTCCTGTTTGCAAATTTGAGCGTACGTCCGTGTTGGCATGCTAGATTTTTACTCTGCTCCAAGCTTAACAAATCTACTTGTGATTTTTGATGTATCGGATAAGCAGTACACCTGTGCCCGGTCTTGATTGGACCCAACATTCCACACTCTTGCTGTCCCATCATATTGGATCCGCTCACCACTAGCGTCGCGTATCCTTCCCAAGTTCTTCGCAACATGTCACGTGGTGTGTCACTTTCTATGACTGCCCAGACTGCACTGATCATTGTTTCTACCAAGTTCTTATTTTCTTCCAAATGATGAAGGTCATGGATATCATGGAAGATTTCTTGAAGTTAATGGGCTGGAAGTATTTCCATTTTGATGGTGAAAACAGAGGATCCAAGCATGCCTTGCATGTACAGCAGTTTAATGTGAAGGATTTGGAGATTAAAGTCTTCATCCTCTCAACACAAGCTGGTGGTTTGGGTCTCAATTTGCAGACTGCAGATACAGTTGTCATGTGCGTTATGTCTTGCGATCACATCGTTCTCTATGCTAACGCCTAGGTTTGCAGCTTCAATAGTGACTGGTGAATAAGCTTCTGGTTGTTGTTTGGACAGACGTGCTGATGATAATGCCTCAGGAATTCCTATACTGATATTCAGGCTCAAGATTGTGCTCACCATATTGGCCAGATCAAGGCGATTTCCACATCCTCCGTTTCATCATGGAGAAGAGTGTCGAAGAAGCCATGTATGCTCGTGCGTGGTACAAGCTCAATATCAACGACAAGGTTATCCAAGCCGGTTGTTTCGACAACAAGTTGACGCAGGAAGAATCCTTGGTGAGTGTTACGGTTATGACAGCTCTCTCCCAAATAACGGATAGCTAATGAGTGTTAGGCGGCGGTCCATCCTCGAAGCAGACCAAGAGGAGGAGAACGAAGAAGCTGGTGACATGAATGACGATGAGCTTAACGAGATGTTAGCAAGAAATGACCAGGAGGTTGAGATTTTTCTTCGATGAACCGTTTGAGTTGAAGAAGATTGATGATAGTATCGAGGGCCGTGGTCAGCGTCGTCGTAATGTCGTCAATTATAACGATGGTCTTAACAATGAGCAGTGGGCAGTGGTATGTCTTGTAGGATGTCGCGATGCATGCATGCTGATTAGGATTTTAGGCTGTGGAGGACAGTGGAGTAGGGGTCCCAAGGGCAGGAGCTACGCACCGAAGGACCTGTCGGCCCTTTCCACAGCTTAGTGAGCATGTAGACTAGGTTTCACCATGTTCGTAGCTAGTATCATCATCATCTCAGCTTGTCTGCCTTGCTCTGGGCTTAGGCCGCTGGCCCTGCTCCAATGGCGAGGATTTGCAAGAACTCGTTGATTGTGCAGGTGGCAAGAAAGAATAATGGGCTGCCAACAAGCTCCTCAAGGAAACCGATACGCCTGGTCACAGTACTCCAGCATCAGACATGAGTGTCGGACGCAAGGTCAAGATGACTGCCAACGACTATGATACACCTGTTGTGGCTGCCAAGCGGAAATGTGACGCCTTCGGTGATCGACAATGACAACGAAGAGCGTGACGTGGTGAGCTGATTTTGATTGTTTCTTTTGAACACTTTCTGATGATTTCGCTGGCATATAGAAACGACAGAAAACGAAGGCGGGCGACCTATCGCCTGCAATAAAGGATAAGATGCCTCACCAGCTCTTGGTGGACCCTCAAGCTCCACAACATATGACTCTGCTCTTGTGCCTATGGAGGAGGATGAGCGGCCCGCAGCGGGGCAGGGTTCAGAGTGCTGGTCGCAAACAGGTGATCAGCAATGGTGAATACCTGACACCAAGTGATGATGACTAGATGTGCATGTACATTCTTGGTCTGCTTTTTCGGTCTGCTCTTTCCTTGTTTTATGACATCATTCATTTTGGGGTATGTGTATCATCAGGAAAACCTTCCCGTCCTAAATTTCTTCATATTATCTGAATTAGTTGAATTAGCAGAATTTCCGATAACGCGTCTAATTATGATAATTCTGTCAAAATATACTAATGCTCCAAGGACCTGTGATGAAATTCTACTGAGAGAAGGTACGATATCGTGGATTTAAGGCAATACACATAAAGCAATACACATTAAAGCAAGATCAATACTAAGATGTCCAACTAGTAGGTAGTCAGTACTAAAGAATCCCAATCAATTCTCGACCACGCGTAATGATAAGATTGCACAACCGCATGAGCCTCGCTCTCTTCGTATCATCGCTTCGAATGAGCTTGATCAGTGCAATGACTCTGCCGTATGGGTCGCAGAACTGTTCTGCGGAAGCATCGACGTTTTTGTAGGTACCTTTTTTAAAACAACTGAGTGCGTTATATGCTGCAGCCCCAGCGAGACCGAACATGGAGTCAAAGTTCTCCGCATTCACGTATGGGTGAAGGCCATTGAGGAATATGACATCGACAATCATATTCACAAACCATTCTGCCTCCAACGGGTAACAGACAAGTGTACCGCTGTCATCCTGTAAGTTCACATGAGTACAAGTGCAAGTCCCACGCAGAAAACAAGACCAACTGCCACAATGTCCAAAGGCAAATCATCTAGTAGTAAGATTTATTAATCATCTTGACTTGGGAATTATCACTAACACAGAACTAACTAGAGCGGCGACATACTCCGCATGAGTCGGACGAAGAGGACCTAGAGCGCAGTGACGAACTTGAAGATACCGATACCTTCATTCGAAAGAAAGGTTAGTGTATCACAAGCAGAATGAAAACATAACTCACCGTGACCTGCCTTAATGTACTAGCGCGGCTGGCACAGCGAGGTGCCAGAGACTCAGAGGCTCATCACCGTGACAGTGATGGCAAGGATTCTGCAGATGAGATTGACTCCGATGCAATCGCACGTGACATGGAGAGCGGTTCAGACATTGATGAAGGAGAGGACGAGATGCCAGAAACGATTGCAAAGCTGATGGATAATGAGGTCCCATTTGCTCCAAGTCAGTACCATCACCAACAGTTGGCACGTGACCGCAAACAAACAACAGAGGTTAGTAATAGTAAAGAACTGGCTTTGACATCAGTTACAACTAACTTCATACTGATTCAGACCCCAACCTGGGCCAAAGTAGCTGTCTCAGAGCCTCATGAAACGTCCGACGCCAGTGAACAAGAGTCAGAACCCGAATCGCCGAAGTCACCATCTGTCCAGGGAAGCTCCAAGTCAAAGAGTCACTCTACAAGTACAGCTTTGGCTCACATCGTGGTCGCTGAGGGCAGAAACATAAAGCTACTGGATCAGAACCTAGAGACGCGGAGAGTTGTTAAAGGGGCAATTATGGAGGCAAAGTGTCAACTTGTCTTCGTTGATGGGTTCCCCGAATTGGTTGACAAAAACCAGCTTTCATACCAGTCGTTGTTGACTGTTGCAGCGCAGCACAATCTGTGTGAAATCGAGAAGCGTCTTCGCACGGATGAGGACTACATCTCGCAACTAGCTAGTCTGGTATGTTTTTTGCTGCAAGTATCCACACATATATGTTGACTGTGACAACAGGTAGATGCCTGTATACCAATCCTCCGGCGAGAACTGAAAGACGATGCGTGCGCAAAGGTCTCTGGCTACTTTCGTCTGGGGCATATAGACATAGAAAAAGCGAAAAATCTTATGGTAAAGCATGCATATATCTATGCAATGAAGTTTGATGCAAGTTTATACTACTACTGCTCATTGGTGTCAAATTACTCACCTTCTCATTTTTGCAGGCTCATAATGTCCCTTCACCCATACGAAACAAGCCCTATCAGGGTGAAATCTTAATTGCTCTGATTTTCGGCCATGTTTTCAACGGCTCTCAGTCCATCGGTGTCTGTTTTGCAAAGCGTTTTGCCGACCTCGCGGAGAACAATGCCAAGCGTCCAGAGGTACCCATCCCTTTGGTAGCTCTCGTGGCGACTGCGGTATTTCTTTCCTTTCCTTCTTGAATTCATGTTCATATGATTTTCTTTTCAGGTGTATGCGGCGCTAGTGTGGAAGTCAATGGGTTCGCCGTCAAAGTTTAACTTTTCGGGTAATCAGTTCAGCGAAACCTACTTTTTTCACGTCAAGTTCCTACAGAATTTGAAGGACACGGTGCCGAGGAAGTTCCATCACATGATGGCTGACATCTACGAGGCTGTACAGTGAGTTTTACTTCAATCAAAGTTGTGTGTTGCATATTGATTTGGACCCACAGGTGTTTGAAGTGCGCTGGTGGCGCAGAGCATACCGCGGAGCAAGATGCAGCCCTCGACCTGCTTGACCTTGATGGGATGGATGACGACTAGCATGGATCATTCGCCGACTTAGCGTCTTCTATACTTATTGCCTGATCTTGTACTAGTACTCATCCACTCAACAGTCGTTATATGATATCACCCATTAGATACCCTGATTTAATCAAATGCATAATTTTCTTTCTTGTAATACTCAGCATGATTGCGATCCTAATACTAGCCTGATCTTGACCAGAACCAACCATAATCTCTCGAGCATCTTAAGACAATAGGACAGACATTCTTCCAAATACCTTCAAATTATCGGAATGACTGACAATTATTGATGGATTATCAGGGGGGTAACATAATCCATCTAATCTCCTAAAAACACTAAATATCTTGAATTTTCTTAATTATTGAGAATTACCTATGATTAGATGAAATTAGCAGGGGGGGGTTTTCCTGATGGCCATTGGTACACAATATTATCGGATCACAATAGGAGACAACTTGAATGGTACCACCACTATGGCACTTACTAAAATGCGATAAGATGACTCAGCACGCTCTTAGTAGGATCTAGTCGATGATAATAATTAATTGATGATACAGCGAGAGTTCATGCAATGCATGGAGTGGGATACGATGGAGTAGGGGACCCCGGGGGTGGGAGCAGAGTAGCAGCCGAGCATCATAATACCATAGTTTAGCGAGCCACGTCTTCACCACTTCTTGCCCTGCTCGCGACACGCAGGCACACAGTCACGGATACACCGCTCCAACAGTATGCTTAGCTTTGATATCCTCTGAGTTGAATTAATTTTGGTTACTTACTGTGCCTGGCAGGCCATGTGCTACAGCCTCGTTCCCCCCAACTGGGACCTGCAGCCACCAGTAGACAAGCGCCCGCTTATCCTTTCAACTTGATTGCATTCAACCACCATCCATCGAGCTTTGAATAGCACTGCGACCAATTGTCCATTGTATCTCAAACATCCTTTCTAAACGTTGATATCTCCATTGCTCGATCATCTCACCACTTAAACCGTTCTAACTTCAGACGAAGTTACAGCTTATCGGATATTGACTCCTCAATTAACATAATCGTACGTGGTTCCCTCTGAGATAGCCATTAACTTTCAAGATTTCTAATGACAGTATCGAACTTAACTAGTGCTTCCTCGACTTGTCTATTTTAAGTCTCATTTTGTGTCACATCCTATTATCAACTCCTGCCGATAAGTGACTGAGATCAATGTAAATATCTCCTTCCCCTATTACCTCTCTCGCTCTCTGACCTGACTGACAGTTCCTGGCGAGCTTCTAGCAATGGCCGAAGGAACTTGGGAGAAGCTGTCCCAGGTCGCTGTCCTGGGTGCTAAATATGACTCCCCTGAACGCCAGCCCCATCCAAAATGTTTGAAAGGGACCCGGGTGGACCTTCTTAAGTTCATCCACAGATTATCGGACGATCGAAAGAAGAGTAAAATCATTTGGCTGCATGGCACGGCAGGCGTCGGAAAATCTGCTGTAGCATTCACTGTTGCTGAGATGATGAAAAGTCTTAAAGTGACAGAGGAGACGAAAATCGAAACAAGGCTTGCGGGGACATTCTTTTTCTCGCGCAAGCACACGAACCGCAGCACGACCGGTCATTTCTTTGCGACCCTTGCTTACCAGCTTGCGACCAATTTCCCCAGCGTCCGGACGAACGTGAACGGAGCTATCCGTGAGAATCCTGCGATTCTAAACCCCAACAACTCTCTTCGCGATCAGATGAAGGCGTTATTTCTCCAACCTCTCTGTCACCTGCAATCCAGGCTGCACAAGTGTCTGCCTCCGATGTTTGTTATTGACGCCCTCGATGAATGCGAACCCGAAACTGTCGCCGATCTCATCTCCCTCCTCGGCGAAGCTCTTCGTGATCCTGAGCTTCCCGTGATTCACATTCTACTCACAAGTCGCTTAGAAGAGCATATCCGTCAAGCCATTCAAAAAGAAGAGATGCGCACACTGGTGTACGAGATACCGGTGAACACTTCTGGGGAGGGTAGTATTGCTGGCACGATTTCGTTAGACGGCGAAGATGTTGACAATGACATCTATATCTTCTTGCAGCATTCCTTCAAAGAGTTGCGACGTCACCATCCTAATTTCCCGCAACCGACTGTGGATGAACTTACGCGGCTGGCGAACCGAGCTGGCAGACGTTTCATCGTGGCATCTACAATGATGAAGTTTGTCGATGACGGGTACAATGACCCCCGGGATCGCCTTGAGCTCATGCTCGAGCTAACCAATGAACTGTTACCCGGAACGGAAGTGTACAAGCTATATAACTGTATCCTCGCCACCTGTTCGGACCCCAGCCGGGCATACCATCACTTGTCCATCGTTGCTGCCCTTGCAGACCCTCTGCCAATCTCACAGATCTCGATTCTTCTTGGCCCTGGTCAAGGCAGTGATGTCACAACCGTACTGGTACAGCTACGGTCTTTAATGGATATTCCCGCCGACAGCAGCCTGCCCGTGAATATCTACCACTCGTCCATTCGAGACTACGTTTCAGACTTCTCAAGCTGTAGCCTCCTTGGATTACAACCCATCACAGCACCACATTCCCTACTCGCTTATTCTTCTTTTCGCTTGATGATCCGAGACATTCCCAGAAGCACAGACCTCCTAGATGCGCTCTTAGCACTGAAGGATTACAACCAAGCTATGCAAACCGATGACCCCAAGAGCTTGCAACGAACATTAGCCTTCGTCGTTGAGCCACCAGATCCGCTGCATGTTGTTATGGGTCTGTTATGGCTTCGGGGAGCTCGGGGGCCTGGTTTGCGGTCCTGGCTAGAGACTTTGGATGGACGTGCATGGCTGCAGACCCAAGGTGGGGAAGACTATCTGCAGACCCAGGAGGGAGAAGACTGGTTGGCGACCCGAGGCGGGGGCCATTGGTTGCAGACCCACGCGGGGGACACTTGGTTGCAGACTGAGAGAGGGAGAGGTTGGCTGCAGAGTGGGCCAGGGTGGCTGTGGACTCAGAGACGGCGACAAGTTGCCGGAGACACTGACGAGCAAATGTCACTGGAGATTTGGAACGGGCGAGACTTTCTGGAGACCATCAGCGGGCAAGGCTGGCTGGAGACCTCGAGTGGGCGAGGGTGGTTGCAGACCCAGACCGGTGGAGAGTGGCTGCAGACTCAGACTGGAGGAGAGTGGCTGCAGAGCCGACGCGGGGAGGAGTGGCTTCAGACCTTGAACGGACAAGTGTGGCTGCAAGAGACCCCGAGTGGCCGAGAATGGCTGCAGACCCAGAGGGGACGAGAGTGGCTGCAGACTCAGGGCGGCCAAGAATGGCTGCAGACCCGGAGTGGCCGTGAATGGTTGCAGACCCATAGTGAATGGCTGGAGACCACCCCTGGGCGAGAGTGGCTGGAGAGAAATGGACCAGAGTGGCTGGACACCGAGAGCGGGCGACAATGGCTAGCCACCGAGAGCGGGCGAGAGTGGCTGCACACCGAGAAGGGGCGAGAGTGGCTGGAGAGAAATGGGCCAGGGTGGCTTGAGAGATATGGGCCAGAGTGGCTGGACACCGAGATCGGACGACAATGGATAGATGCCGAGAGCGGGCGACAATGGCTGGATGCCAATATGGGCAGGCAGGCCAGCCTGAGCGTGAGAGCATGGCTGCGTTCCCAGAGCGGGCGGGTGTGGTTACACACGCAGAGCGGGGGGGAGTGGCTGGAAACACAGAGCGGGAGGTTGTGGTTGGAGACAGAGAGCGGGGGGGGGTGGCTGGAGACACCGCACGGCGGGCAGTGGCTAGAGACACAGAACGGGAGAGAGTGGTTAGAGACACAGAAAGGGAGAGAGTGGTTGGAGACACAGAGAGGGAGAGAATGGTTGGAGACACAGAGCGGCACGGTGTGGCTGGAGACACAGAGAGGGAGAGAATGGTTGGAGACACAGAGCGGCACGGTGTGGCTGGACACACACAGTGGCAGGGTGTGGTTGGAGATACCGAGAGGGAGGGAGTGGCTGGAAACACAGAGCGGGAGGGAGTGGTTGGAGACAGAGAGCGGGAGGGAGTGGTTGGAGACAGAGAGCGGGGAGGTGTGGCTGATGACACCGAGCGGGAGGGTATGGCTGATGACACCGAGCGGGAGGGTGTGGCTGGAGACACCGAACGGGAGGGTGTGGCTGGAGACACCGAACGGATGGGTGTGGCTGGAGACACCGAACGGGAGGGTGTGGCTGGAGACACCGAACGGGAGGGTGTGGCTGGAGACACCGAACGGATGGGTGTGGCTGGAGACACCGAACGGGAGGGTGTGGCTGGAGACACCGAACGGATGGGTGTGGCTGGAGACACCGAACGGGAGGGTGTGGCTGGAAACACCGAACGGGAGGGTGTGGCTGGAAACACAGAACGGGAGGGTGTGGCTGGAGAGACAGAGCCGGGAGGAGTGGCTGGAGACCCAGAATGAACGCGACCTCCTGCAGACCCCAAATGAACTGCAGACTCCACACGGACATACATGGCTGCACACCTTTCACGGGCGAGAGTGGCTGCTGAGCCAGAGCGGGCGAGAGTGGTTACTGACGCAGGGCGCGCAAGAGTGGCTCCTGACCTCGGGAGGGCGAAAATGGCTGCTTACTCCAGGCGGACAAGAGTGGCTGCTGACCCCAGGTGGGCTGCAGACTGAATGTGGCCAAGAATGGCTACAGACATTGAGTGGGCGAGAGTGGCTGCTGACCCAGAGTGGGCGAGAGTGGCTCCAGACCATGGGTGGACGAGAGTGGCTCCAGACCCAGTGCGGACGAGGATGGCTTAAGACATCCCATGGACAAGCATGGCAGTTGACTCCTGCGGCGTCTGTTTGGGTGACGATGGAAGACTTCTCGAACACGTTGGAAACAATTGACGAGTGCGCAATTATCCCACAATTGCATTTACCGCCAGCTTTTCAAGCAATCCAGGAGCTTAAGAGCTTACCGGATTTCTTGATGTTTCCGGCGTTCCTGGCATTAAGGCCCCAGGACCATCCCCCCTTTGCATCCCTACAAGATTGTCCAGACATCGACGTCGTCCATGCTATGACCGCGTTCACAATTTTCGCAACCGAAGCACGGGAGCGAAGTCAATCAACCTCCGATGCTCTCAAGTATGCATGCCAAAATTGGGCCATCCATCTCTCGCGAGCTCAGACACCATGGAACGACGCGCTTGACCATTTATTCAAGTTATTCTGGAATCGGTATCTCCTCGCTTGGCTCGAACGGCAATGGTGTTTGAAGGGTTTACGGTCTTGCCTCGTCGTTTTATCCGAAGGGCGGAAAATTGCAAAGGTATGCTGATTTAAATGATTATTGCGATCAAACGCCTGACTCGTGCATGTAGGAACATCTCATTGAGGCTGCAGGGCCATCTCAGTCCCAGGTCTGAAACTCTTGATTTTATGTACTGGATGTCATGATGTCTCGTTATCGTGCATTGTATCTTCTTTCACATCGCTCTTGTATTTCTTGTATTTACTATTTCCAGGATTCGGAATGTAACATCCCCAGGATAGTACGTTAAGCTGCTAGTTCATTGTCTTCTCACTTATGTCTGTATGTTCTCGATGATTGTTATCTAATAATCTATGGAATTTGGATTCGTTGTATAGATAGTAATTAATCAATTCCACCAGATGTTCAAGTACAATTGTTGAAGCTATCCTAAGTCGATTTTATTCCCTGAAACCTCTTAAAAGAAACAGTGAGTCTGCTCTGTAATACAACAAGATTCCAAATGGACCGTATGATCCAGACACTCCCGCAGTCTAGTAGTTTCCCAAATATATTGCACTTGACGCACAGCTGAAATTTGGGCATGACTCATGGTGGTTATTGAGGCGCAGGTACGAAAAATGAAGACTCGGGTGCGTCCAGAGGCTTAGACAATCTTCCGATGATGCACTAGAAAGGAGACTGTCAGTCCGAAACAAGGTGATGTTGACATTACATGTAAGATAGACCTCGTTCATACACCGGTTCATCACGTGATTTGACGATAGAATACATGGTTTTAGCTCGTTACTCTTTTAAAACTTATAATTAGCTAAATCTGTTCCAACAATTTGTGGGGATGTACTACAATATCAAAGTGGTCTACTCAGAATCCTTATTTTCGGCGAATTGCAGGAGGAGTAGGCTTTTTTGTAGCAAATTCACCCTTGTGACCCATTTGTGACTGATGTGACCGTATCAGTGACTCAAACTAGCGGGGAGATAAACAATTGAAGCGGCCGTTTGGTTCGACACAACGTTCAACAGCCATTCGAGAATCAACAATTAAATTTAACATTAGGTATCAAGTATATGTGCCACTGATCAAGTTAATCCTGCAGTTTCCAGTTCAGACATTATGGTCTCCGGAAGTACACGATGGCCACGCAAGTTATCTTCCATGATCTCGTTATCCTCCTCCTGCTCTTCTTCACACTCTTCAGCTGCATTCCCTAGTTCAGTACGAGGCTCCTCAACCACGGACCGAACAGTTTCTCTTCCTTTTGAGTGCCAACACAGAGGGGGATATGCGGGGTGGGATCCAGGGAAAGGTGTTGCCTGCAATTGTGGTGAGCTGCGAACAAAAACTACAAGTCACTAAATTATTACATTTTCTTCATGATCGAATTTTTGCCGTTTTTGATGAGTGGCACCAGCAGCAAAGTTTGCTGTTTTCGAAGGCCTCTTTCGTGGCATAGTGAGGTAGATAGACTGTAGTCTGTAGTTCATTTTTTTGCTTCTCATTTCGAGTTAGCGTGTCTGTCACTAATCTAGCGCATCTGTCACGTTAGCAGTGCTCACTTGGGACATTTTGACAATATAATGCCTACTCGTCCCTCAGTTTCTTATAGTAGATTATAAAAAATACATGTCCAGCTTGCTACAGACTGTCCGCACATATTGTTGGAACAGATTTTGCTCACACTTTGTGTACAACGAGTTATATGCAGATTGATTGAAATGTCACGCTAGGTCACGTGATGAACCGGTGTATGAACGAGGTCTATCTTATGTCCGAGGCTTCCAAGTGGCAGTGTCGGATATAATCGGGCACGACCCGGAGATAAGCTTGTTTCCATCCGACCCTCTAAGTTCAAACATTCCTGCGCTCTCTTCAAATTTGCACGTCGTGTGTCGGGTTAGTAGATCAGTGATCACCCCATCTGTGCCTGGTATTGATTGAACCAAGTACTGTTTTTCCACTGTCGACATTCCACACACTTGCCGTCCCATCCGAATTGGATCCACTCATGCGCCATTCGTTCGCGCACATTGACTGATCGCACCAAATCAGTGTGCCCCGTCCATTTGGCAATATCAATGACGCTCCCCGTCTCCACCTCCCACAACCTCAATATCCTATCAGTACCTCCACTCGTAACGTTTTGCCATTTGGAGACAACGTTATGATAGTGAACACTAATCCCAGAGTTCCCTCGTCTCGCCAGTCGTCTCAAAGCTCTCCAGGGATAGTTTGAGTCACCCGTCCCACGAACCTGTGATGATGCGTCGTCTCCCATGCAAGTGCACAATACACTGTACCTTGCCGGTGTGACCTCTCATCGTCTGACGGGGCTTGACCGCTGGTGTCTGTTGTTTCTTACCGTTTGGGGAAGACATGGTCGGCGTTTGGCGTGTCACAACCGATGGACTTTGTTTTCAAGAGTAGCCAGCTGGGTTGTGGAATTAGAGCGAGTTATCTGGCAAGGACAAAGGGTTCTGGTGGGTCTACTCAGGGCTTATCTTTCTATCACAACGCGTTGCTAACCTACTTACAGGAATTAAATCCTGACTCACAGGATGGTTTCAGGATTGTACGCAGGAGTTGCTACACCGCTATTCAAGAATACGCAAGAGATCTTTGCGAGAGCCCAAAGTCGCTGCCAAGTGAACGCTCACAGACAATCATAGTCACCAGCGATCGGAAGCACGGGCTTAAGCCAAGCTGAGAACTAGTGGGTGTTTAGAGTCAAGACAGTTAGGCACACGTTTGTAGGTTTTCTTATTTGAAGTTTCATGTTTCATCCTGTGCCCGCTGTCCGCTTCACAGGTTAAATGCTGTGTATGTGAAGCGCTCACCGTGGGCGAGACTGGCTGCCGACCTGGCATGAGTGCGATTGGTTGTTGACCCAGAGTGGAGAAGAGTGGCTGGCTGGGTCAGAGTGGGCGAGATTGGCTGCAAACAGGCATGGCGGTCAACCACTGCGGCATCTCTTTAGGTGACAATCAAAGACTTCTCGAGCATACCGGAAGTAATCGGCGAGTGTACAATCATCCCGAATTCTTGCCAGTAATCCAACAATTCAAGCTTGAGTCCTTCGCCCGCGCCAGCATGGTGGGTATCATGTCAGTAAATTATTGAGTTGCAGCGGTTATACCATCGTTCATGCTTGTATGTTCGACGTAATAAAGAAGGAAGGGCTACTGCGGGAGACTAAGACTAAACATGTATTGGTACACATTATGGCCTCCAAACAACTAGATCTATAGGTCCTCGACGTTAAGAGTAGGCTTCTCGTTTCGCACGCGAAATAGCTTCTTCTCTGCAACGAATTCCCTTCTAAGCTATGTGAGCGACATCTTCCTCCTTTTCTTCTTCATCTCCTTCAGACTCTTGAGGTTGTGTTTCCATTTTCTCTTGCTCATTGATCACTGCGTATGATGAAATGAGATGGGGAATCTCGATGACCTTCTCGTATAAGAGTCTACGGATAGGATAGACTCGAGTGCGGTGATCCATTGTTTTGTGCACAAGATGCACTAGATTGCTCGCTCCCATGTTGTTGTCGAAGGCGACGAGAGCTCGCAGGTAACCGTCTGAGGATGGCACCCGTCCTGGTGACGGTGTCATGTACTCGACCACGTCATCCGCAAGTTTCCGATAATTAGCCGTAGGCCAATTCGAAGGAGGGCTGTTCTTGTGCAGATAAAGCATGATCTTGTCAACCTTGTCTTTCATGAACCGATTCCTGATGTTATGAGCGACTAATGGACTAATTCAGCAGCCAATGGGTTTGAATAGAAATAATAAACGTACTAAGGCAGAGAACCCTGCAGCTGCATTACATGTGGTCAATATGCGTATCGTCGATGAACAGATACTAAGCTGGACTCACATCCGGGAAATGAAAATATTACGGAGAATAGGCGTAAATTTAGTATGGTTCAGCCAGAGGAATTCTGTTTAATTGTAGTCTCGGAAGGTCTCTGGAAAGTGGAGAAACTCACCCATGCCGGCCTCCGTGCGCAATGCTTCGACCAACTTCGCCATCTCATTCAGGAGGCAATCCATCAAAACCAGCCTAGCCTCTTTCTCCGCAGTGAATTTGTGGGGAAACAGCAGCCAGTTGCATGGAAGGACGACGTCATGGAGTGGAAACTTATTCATGTCCGGGTCCATTCGGTACTTGATTACAAAATTGCTGCAGACGTCCTCGATACAGTCGCATAGCATGGAGAGGTTGGCATATAAACGATTATCGAGGACATGTCTGAATTGCATTTAGTTGAATGCACATAGGGACAAAAAGAACGCTTACAGAAGATACAGGATTCCAGATGAGATGCTGCTGCGGGTAGCTCCTTGGTAAGAACTGAGCAAGTCATGAACCATATAGCAGCCGTCCTCCTCGCGAAAGAGTTCTAACGGTCCGGAGGCCGTACACTTTGCTCGAGAGATGTAGACAGGCGCATCGTGCCTGTCAAAAGCGAAACTTAGACTAATCATCCCCATCAACGCCGTCAAAAATTCAGCCTGGATATAGAATGGATCGAGCGAGTAGAAGGATTCACGGATCCAGAGCTTCACCACTTTCATGCCATCTAGACGAAGAGGCATCAGGTTCATGTCAAGGTCCGCGAGGGAACCTTGAATGAAGAATGGTGGATTGATAGCCTCGTAAAGATGTTTGAGCCAGTCCCTCATGCTGATAAAGTGATCAGTATGAGTGTTCGATCATAAGCTACCTCCAGGCGCACCTATCGCGTCGGTTAATGTATGGGTGAGCGGAATACATGAATTGCAAGATGAGAATCTGCCAGATGTGGATGGCAACACGAGAATTGTAATACAGGCGATCCAATTTCGATATCGGGACATGCTCTTGGGGACAATTATCTCTTTGACATACTCCGGATATCAAGAATTGCATGCACTGCGAGAAAACGGGGGATTTGCAACACATAGCATCGATCTCCGACACTTTGTCTTTCAAGATCGTTCGAATGGATCGTTGTAGCAGCTGGGTGACATTTCTGCGAGAAGCTGTATACCCGGACGGATGTTCCGATACCCAAGTGATGCCTTGGCGGGTTTCCATCACACAATTGTGGAGGAACGTTCCATCTGGTATGAGAAACTCGTCACCGGATAACCGCACGATGGAGAACAGTCTCTGAATACCCCTATGCTCCATGGGGTCAGGGAAGGTCAAAATCAGATAGAGCAGTCGCGCATAGGCGTGGAATTGTTGAAGAAACCGTTGCATTTCATCGACCGCGAAAGTTCGAATGTCTGTGGTTCGAGAGAATGCATGATCCAGGCAAAGGAGAGCTGCTGGCTTATTATGTTCATGGAAGGCAAGCGCAAGATTTCTCAATGGCTCATGATTTCCGCGCAAGATGATCCGAAACATCAATATCTGGATATCGATCAGTCCAGCTGGTCACTTTCAGATCATCGATACATACTAGATCACGCGTCGCCGGCGTTAGTTTGTTCGTCTCTAGCTGATCAGAGAGAGCAATGAAATGCCGCATAGGCTCATCAGCAAGGGCGGTTTTTGCAGTGATTCTAAAGGAGCACTTGCGCCAGAAGTATTCCAATATAGTGTCGGCCGCACGAATAGTAGAATCGACGTTGCCGGTGTCCCTGATGAATGCTCGGACAGCTTCCAAAGGCCTATTCTCTGACAAGTGGAGCTCTGCGGCCTCATAGTACCTTGAGTGAGATTCAAGCAGTGATGCACGAGCGTAATCGAGATCGCAGTCCTCCAGAAATTCGAGTTCCTCATCAAATGTCGAGAAAAGAGGTAAGGGAGCCCTGTGCAATTGCTATTGAATAAAAACAGTGCGGAGAGTCTAAGACTGACTGAGTGTTGTTCCTGCTGCAGCAAAAAAGTCTGCACACAGTCCATAACTCTGCCGTGGTCTCTTCCGGCATATTCATACCATGGTCACCAAGGACATGGAGGGTCTTGTCAAACCGTCCAGCCTTGCGATATCTCTTCGCTGCTTGCTTGAACTCTTGAGCGTTGGGATAGCCCTCAGCAGCTTTAAGCTGCGTCATGGATTAATGATCACACTAATTACAATTGAAAATACTCAACGCAGTCCATGTCTTTATCACTGAGATCAAGTGGGCTTCCTGAACATTCTGGCTCAGCTTCAGCCAGTGGGAATGACGCCGGCAGAGTCACGGTGTCATTAGAAAAGGGTCTGTTCCGAAAGATGCACCTGCGCAAGCAATGATTCACCGAATTGCATGAAGAGCTGAAAACTATCCTCACCTTCTACGATATTCTCTGCCCTTGCATGCGAGATGGCTACCCAAGGCATCCCATATTCTGCCAAGCTGCGTATGCGTATAGATGCCGTATACCTTGATTACTAGAGCTCACATGAGCGCTAATGCCATATATATGTAATTGCTCTTGATAACTCACCTTGTCTTTCGGACTGTTGAGACTCCGGTCTCAATATTGTGCTCGTTATCGATGGAAGAACGGCCTACCTTTCCATCCTGGTCAGGAACACAGTCGATCTGGTACTGTGAGAAAAGGTCGGTCGTCTCCTGCTCTAAGTGATCTATGTAAGATTACACCTACTACTAAGTGTAGGTCCTTTGTCATCTTGACCTTGTGGATAGGTATGCCTGCATCTGGCCCATTAAGTCGTTTGTGGTTATCATCTGAGAAATGACCATTCGATAGTTGTCTGTAGCAAAGATGAGGTCATCGCAGCGAAATTCATCATAAAACATACTTGATCTTCTTGACAATGATCTCAAATATCTTCCCATCTGCTCTACGGAACTCACGCAAATTTTTACAGGCTTCGGTAGATATTACGATTGGCCACTCTCCGAATCCATCCGCATTGTCGAAGTAAAGCGCAGCCTTCATGGGCTGTACCATTGGGTATGCGTTGGGTCGGTTTATTAAACTCTCGGCATCTTCGGTTGACGAAACTCCAGGCACAACATCTTTGGCAGGCTCTCCCACATTTGGGAAGAGTAAGGCTTTGATGTCGCCTGCCAATTCCGTCCTCAACAGAAGCGAGAGGTAGAACTTATGGAGAGCCGTCACAGAAAACATCAAAAAGCAGCAAATATACGCACTGACAAAATATTTTTCAGCTCCGCAAGAATGTGAGAGAACATTGATGTGGCAGCCTCACTCGAGGGAGGTACAGCCACTCCAAAACTGACGAAGAGCGATATGCCCTCGATGAAGCCTCTGTGGCGGCTGATGTCCCTTAAGACTTCCACCGGCAGTGACTCGACTGGCAAGGCTAAAAAGTACATAGACAAAGTGTCCAGCATCTTTCTCGCAACGGATGCTGGATATTCTTGAGATTTCGTTGGAAAGTTTGTCATGATCTGTGAGATCATTGCCTCACGCCGATCCCAAACTGTTACAGGGTCAGAGCTGATGGCGCTCGAAGAAAGTCTGTGAGGTACCAGAAATAATATATGCAAAAACATGGGGTGATGACAGCATATGTTCGACCGTGGCTTGCAATCTGGCTGCTCCCGAACTTGAGACTGCGTCCAGATGATACAAGGCGGCTCTGAGGCCTGCCTCGTCGACTATTCGATCTTTGGAGAGTAAGTCCAACATGGTCTGTTGAACGAGAGGAGCTTGTGATAATGAAGTACTTATACAAGGTGCCGGAGAAATACTTGAGTGGTGTCAAGAGGTACAAAGATACAAAGGAGTGCCTCGTGAAGCAATCTCCGCAATGAGGCTGTTCTTATATTGTCGAACGAGCGCTTTGTTTGAATTTCCAAACAGGTCGAGGCGCAAACTGCGCACCCAAAATTGACACCTGTAGGCGACTCCAGGGAAGCTGTATATGAGCGATAAACTTGGACCCTCAAATGATCCCAGATTGTGACAAGAACTTGACCCTTACGTACGTGGAAGAGGCCGCCACTGCTACTAAGTAATAACAATAGACTTATGAGAATTGAGGGTTGAGAGGTAGGATTAAGAAGTCTGAATGGTGACAAAAACGCGTCCAGACCGGATCTTCGTGAATTGTGACTCCCGAAGCGTACTAGAATGAGTTTAGGTAGCTGTTCGCGTAGGCAAACATGATTGACTTCAAAAGGTCCTTAGGAGAGATGTTCAACGTTCAGAATTTTGCATGAAATTTACATACATATATTACGTAATTGAAGATGCTGCGGCTACTCCCGTAGTGTGGCACTGAATGCACTGCAACTTCAGCAAGAGGCGGTTCGCAGTGACGCACTAGCAAATATTGTCAAGAATCCCTGCTCACTGGCCATCTCCTCAAGACTTCATCTAGTTTGTTTCTTAACCTTATAGGCAGACAACTGCATCTCATTAGCTAGAAAAGACATTCTAAAATGCCTCCCCCACACTATGATTTCCTCATCAAGGTGAGCACGCTGCATACACACTTCAGACCTCGCACGCATAACTTGCTTCGCAGCTGCTCTTGATTGGCGACTCAGGTCCGTTTGTTCCGTGGTTCTAGCATGTTCCAATTTTAAGTTGTTCCTCAGGTGTTGGGAAGTGTCATCTTGGCCTCGTGGATAGGAATGCCTGCATCCGGCCCATTAAGCCGCTTGTGGTTATCATCTGAGAAATGACCATTCGATAATTGTCTGTGGCAAATATAAGATCATTGCAGCGAAATTCATCAGAAAACATACTTGATCTTCTTGACGATGATCTTGAATATTTTCTCATCTGCTCTACGGAATTCACGCAAATTTTTATAGGCTTCGGTAGATATGAGGATTCGCCACTCTCCGAACCCATCTGCGTTTTCGAAGTAAAGCGCAGCCTTCATGGGCTGTACCATTGGGTACGCGTTGGGTCCGTTTGTCGGGCTCTCGATATCTTCGGTTGACGAAACTTCAGGCACAGCATCTTTGGCAGACTCTCCCACATTTGGGAAGAGTAAGGCTTTGATGTCGCCTGCCAATTCCGCCCTCCGCAGAAGCGAGAGGTAGAACTTATGGAAAGCTGTCAGGAAACACGTCAAAAAGCAGCAAATATACGCACCGACAGAGTAATTTTCAGCTCCTCAAGAATGTGAGAGGACAATGATATGGCAGCCTCACTCGTGGGAGGCACAACCACACCAAGCCTGACGAAGAGCGATGTGTCGATAGCCGTATAAGCTTTCTGGCGATTACGCTTGCGGATTTTCTGAGGCACTTTCTTCTTGACGAATCCATCATCAGATTCGATGTCGAAGGGATCAGTCTCGTCTTCAAATGACTTTGCACTAGTAAATTTCATGGTGCTCAACGTGCGAAGTACGGGTAAAGCGCCCTCGATGAAGCCTCTGTGGCGGCTGATGTCCCTTGAGACTTCCACCGGCAGAGACTCGACTGGCAAGGCTAAAAAGTACATAGACAGATTGTCTAGCATCTTGCTCGCAATGGATGTTAGATATTCTTGAGATTTCATTGGAAAGCCTGTCATAATGTGTGAGATCATTGCCTCATGGCGATCCCAAACTGTTACAGGGTCAGAGCTGATGGCGCTCGAAGAAAGTCTGTGAGATACCAGAAATAATATATGCAAAAACATAGGGTGATGATAGCATATGTTCGACCGTGGCTTGCAATCTGGCTGCTCCCGAACTTGAGACTGCGTCCAGATGATACAAGGCGGCTCTGAGGCCTGCCTCGTCGACTATTCGATCTTTGGAGAGTAAGTCCAACATGGTCTGTTGAACGAGAGGAGCTTGTGATAATGAAGTACTTATACAAGGTGCCGGAGAAATACTTGAGTGGTGTCAAGAGGTACAAAGATACAAAGGAGTGCCTCGTGAAGCAATCTCCGCAATGAGGCTGTTCTTATATTGTCGAACGAGCGCTTTGTTTGAATTTCCAAACAGGTCGAGGCGCAAACTGCGCACCCAAAATTGACACCTGTAGGCGACTCCAGGGAAGCTGTATATGAGCGATAAACTTGGACCCTCAAATGATCCCAGATTGTGACGAGAACTTGACCCTGACGTACGTGGAAGAGGCAAGTACTGCTACTAGGTAATATGAGGTTAAGAGGGTAGGATTGCAAACCCCGCCCAATGTTTCGAATGGCCATCCACTTGCAACGCGCCCGCCGCTGCCGCCTAACATCCTCAGGCTACTATTGAGCATGTTCATGCTCCCAGCCAGTCAGCGCTATCAGCAGGCGCGCGTGAGAAACAATATTTGCATACTTTCTCTCAGATCAGACGCCGCGGAGATAATAAGCTTATTTCTCATCCGACGTCCGCTACTTGGCTTACCGGCAAAACTCTATGTGTACTACATTCCTAAATGATGTCATCAATGTTGCCTGGTCTGCATCCCACTCTCTTCAAATCTTGCAGGCGCGGTCTTGTACTGTTTCTCCGCTCTCACACTCTTGCCATTGGATCCACTCGTGCGCCACTCATTCACTATCTCCACTCCAGCACACTGATCAGCGTGGCTCGTCCATTTGGCAATATTAATGATGTTTCCCGTCTCCACAACTATTAGTGCCTCCACTCATAACAGTTTTACCATTTAGAGACAACGCTATGATAGTGAACACCAATCTCACAGTCCCTTCATCTCGCCAGTCGTCTCAAAGCTCTCCAGGTCCCATAGTCTGAGTCACCCGCCCCACGAAGCTGTGATGATGCATCGTCACAACCGATGGACTTTTTTTTTCAAGAGTAGCCAGCTGGGTTGTGGAATTAGAGCGAGTTATCTGGCAAGGGCAAAGGGTTCTGGTGAGTTTACTCAGGGTCTATCTTTCTATCACAACGTGTTGCTAACCTGCTTACGGGAATTAAATCCGATGGTTTCAGGACTGTACGCAGGAGTTGTTACACCGCTATTCAAGAATACGCAAGAGATCTTTGCGAGAGCCCAAAGTCGCTGCCAAGTGAACGGTCATAGACAATCTCAGTCATCAGCGATCGGAAGCATGGGCGTAAGTCAAGCTGAGAGCTAGTGAGTGTTTTGGAGTCAAGATATAGTAGGTGCGCGTTCGTGTGTTTTCTCTTTTGAAGTCTCATTTATCATCCTGTGTCCGCTGTCCGCCGCTTCACAGGTTAAATGCTGTGTATGCGAAGCGATCACCGCGGGCGAGACTGGCTGCTGACTTGGCATGAGCGCAATGACCCAGAGTGGGGAAGAGTGGCTGCTGGGTCAGATTGGGCGAGATTGGCTGCAGACACCTCATGGCCAGCAACGGGCACGGTGGTCAACCCCTGCGGCATCTCTTTAGGTGACTTCTCGAGCATACCGGAAGTAATCGGTGAGTGCACAATTTGTGCAATCATCCCAGAATTACTACCAGTAATCCAACAGTTCAAGCTTGAGTCCTTCGCCCGCGCCAGCATAGTATGCGTCATGTCAATAAATTATTGAGTTGCAGTGGTTGTGCCATCGTTCATACTTGCTTGTTCGATATAATGAAGGAAGGACTGCTGCGGGAGACTAAGACTAAGCATGTATTGGTACACAGTATTACGGCCTCCAAACAACTGGATCTATAGGTCCTCGACGTTAAGGGCAGGCTTCTTTTGCACGCGAAATAGCTTCTTCTCTGCAACAATTCCCTTATAAGCCATTTGAAAGTTGGTTTGCATATCCTTCGTGCTGCCAGGAACTTTCTGAATGAATTCTCCGACCTCCAAAACTGCGCGTTTGAGGGCGTCAATGTTCCGAGTACGATGATCTGCCGAGGAAGGCTCTAGCTTATTGCGCAATTGCATGCCCTTCTTGAGGAGCGATCTGTAAACAAGACTATACGTCAATCATTGTATGACGCTGGGTGAGTTTTGACTGACGTGAGCTCGCTTCTCCGTCTGCCCAACTCCTCAAGCTGTTCATGGTTGCTGAGGTCTTTCGTCTTCGCTTTGGCAGCGTGGGTTAGGGTAATGCCTTGTTCCAGGCACGCCAGAAGGTGGGGCAATGGTCCAAGGAAAAGAAGTCGGTAATAGCTTGGACGCCATTCAGAGGACTGCGTCTCCTTGAGGCATGTCCTGAATATCGCATCGATTTCTGCATCTACCGCAGAGCCTGAACGACGCCAAATGTGAAAGCGATATGCATACTGAATCGTGAGAGCTGCCCAGTCTTGCTCTTCCGATGGCCCGTTGGAGCGAAGGGACTCGTCTGGCGCAGGGTCAAGGGATGTAAGGGATGTGATCGCCTCGTCCATGTCTTCCTTGCCATCAGTGGCCTCAGAACAAATGACCACTGGAACTCCTTTCTCCTCCACTTTCTCTCCACCGGCCTCCTGGGGCATCGGCTCCAAGTTCTCCTTGACCGGACATATTTCTACATCATCTTTGAGACTCTGCATGCGAGGCATGAATGTAGCTGCCTCCGCCCTCAGCGTAGACTGTGCAGCGACCATGCGTGAAGAAATAAGATAGGGAATTTCACTAGCTCTTTCGTAAAACAGTTGTCGCACCGACGAGGTTTGAGTAGATTGCCTCGTCTTGTGAACAAGTCTGACAAGATCACTCGGAGCATTGTTGGTATCGAAATCGAGAACAGCTCGCAGGTAGCCATCCAAGCGAGGTACTCCTCCGTCGGGCGAAAGCGCCATGTGCTCAACAACGTCGTCCACGAGTTTTCGATAGTATGCAGAGCGCCGAGTTCTTTTGGTTTTGTGCAGATCAAGCACGATCAAATTTACCTTGCGCTTGACCATGGGGTATCGTGTGTTATGAGCGACTGTTACAATAAATTAAAAGGTGTTGATTTACGACGAACTGAAGCAGACGCACCAAGGCAAAGAGTCCTGCAACTGAAGGTGTGTGAGGATAAGTACCCACTGTACATAGGTAGTCAACTAGACTTACAGCCGGAAGATGAAAATATTGCGGAGTAACGGTGTGATACTGGTAACATGTGCAAGCCACAGAAAACCTGCTGATTCGTGAGCATCAATCATGGTCTGCGGAGTGTGCAAAAGCTCTACCTGTGGCACTATCCATGCGCAATCTCTGTATTAGATTCCCTATCGCATCCAAGAGCGAGCTTATTGACTCCGGTTCGACGTCTTTTTTCACAGAAAACTTGTGGGGGAAGATCAACCAGCTGGATGGAAGAACAACACCGTGCAGTGGAAGTTCGTCGAGGGCGGGTTCCATTCTGTGATTGATAACGAAAGAGGAAAGGATATTCTCAATGCAATCGCATAGAACAGACAGATTGACGTGTAGATGGTTGTCGAGGACATACCTGCAGAATTTTTAGCATGTGCATGTGAACACAAGGCGTAAACTCACTGTAGAAACAGAATTCCCGATGATATACTGCTTGGAGTAGCTCCTCGGTAAGAATTGAGCATGTCCCTCACAAGGTAGCGATTATCTAGCTTGCGGAGGAGCTCAGTGGATATATTTCGGGTGAGACACTGTGCCTCAGCAATGTAGGAGGGAGCATCATTCCGGTCGAAAGCGAAACTCAAACTGGTGATTCTCATCAAGGTTGTCAGAAATTGAGGGCTCGTGGATGGGTTCAAAAGATAGAAAGATTCACGAATCCAGTTCTTCACCACTCTCAGGCCAGCTAAACCATGCGGAATGAGCGTCAAATCGAGGTCCGCAAAGGAACCTTGAATGAACAAGGGCGGAGTCAGCGCCTCGTAAAGGTGTTCGAGCCAGTTCCTCATACTGACAACAGTATCAGCGTATACTTCAGCCATGAACCACACTGGGCGCACCTTCTCCATCGCATCGTACTAGGATGCGCGGAATATAAGAGTTGTAAGATGAGAATCAGCTGCATATGGATCCCAACGTGGGCGTTGTAACGCACGTGGTCCGAATTCGACATCCTGACATGTTCCCGGGGGCATCGCGTTTCTTGACAGTTCCCGTAGAAAATGTATGGCAAGCACCGCAAAAAGACCCGAGCGCCGCAACACATTTCATCGAGAGCCAAAACCTTGTCCTTCAAGATAGTTCGAATGGACAAATAGATCAATTCCGTTGCGTTTCTACGAGAGGCCTTATATCCGGATTGGTGCATCGAGACAAGACGGTTGTTCTGAGTTGTTGTCACACTGTCGTGGAGGAACGTTCCACTCGGTATGAGAAACTCGTCGCCCGACAGTGGCTCAATTGAAAACAGTCTTTGCACATCGCATTCGCGGCGCCCTAAGGGGTCATGCAAGGTCGAAGTTTGATAGAGTAGTCGCGCATAGGTATGAAATGTTTCAAGAAAGCTTGCCATTTCATGGAGTTGGAAAGGACGAATGTCTACCGATCGAGCGAAAAAGTGATCCAGACAATGGAGAGCGGCAGTATGATGACCATGTTCCTGGAAGGTAAGCGCGAGTTTCTTCAATGACTCGCGATCTTCTCGCAAGATGCTCTGAAACATCAAAACCTGTATAGGAATCAGTTCGGTTGGTGCGTTTCAGCAATGTGCAATATATACCAAATTACGAGTCATGGGCTTCAGTTTCTTCATCTGCAGCTGATCAGCGAGGGCAATGGCTTGCCATACTGAATTATCAACAACAGCGGCTTTGGGGGTGATCCTGAATGAGCATTTGCGCCACATGAATTCCAGAAGAGTGTCGGCCGCACGAGCAGCTGAATCAATATTTCTGTTGTCCTTGAGGAATGCTTGAATTGCTTCCATGGGGCGGTTATCTGATAAGTGTATCTCCGCGACCTCATAGTACCTCGAGTGAGACTCAAGAAGGGAAATACGAGCCCAATCCAAGTCGTAGCCCTCCAAAAACTCGAGTTCCTCATCAAACGAAGAAAACAGGGGCACAGGGGCTCTGCACGATCACCATTAAACCAAATCATAGTAAAAATTGTGGTCACTTACTGATCATTGCTTCTTCCGCAGTAATGAAGTCGACATACCATCCACAAGTCTGTCGCGGTCCTTTCAGGTATCATGGCGCGGTGGTCAGTAAGGACATGGAACGTCCTGTCAAAAGATCCAGCCTTGCGGTATCTCTTTGCAGCTAGTTCAAACTCTTCAGCCTTGAGATAGGTATCAGCAGCTTTCAGGTCTTGTCCTCCTCGGACGTAGCAATTAGCCGAGGTGCGGTAATATTGACGTCTCTCATTGCCCGTCGCAGCTGCGCCACAGCCAGCAAAGGCATCTGCTGCCGCAGTAAAAGCCCTTTGTTGAACGTTAAGTAAGGCCACTCCGACACTGGAACGCGCTGCCTCCCGTAGTAGATAAGCTTCGCAAACTTTCACTTCGCGGCAACGGTCAGCGCGCTTGAAGCAATGTATGGCATGCGAGTAGCGCTTGTGCAAGAACAGTGAGCGCCCGGAGGATGCCCATTCTTCCGGAGTAGAGGGGTCGGCTAGAGGAGGAACATCGGTGCCGCGGGCACAGGTGTCGATTAGATTTTGAGACTCCCAGAAAATCTGAAAATAGAGGATTATCGAACTAAGTAGCGCACGAGATACAGGTGGTCTAAACGTACACGCATAGCATCAGACTTATCAGACGTGTCAAAGATCCATACATTCTTCCTTGCTCGGGTAATCCCCACGTAGAGGAGTTTCAACTAATAAAAGTAAGTAACGTCTATTCCTTGATTGATGAGCAGTGTACTTACCTCACTGCATATTCCAGCGTACCGAGTCTCGTCACGATTAAAATCAGGCACGTATCCCTGACCCAGTACCCCGTTGAGAACTACCTGCCAGCGTAACGCATCTATGGCGGAATCTCCAAAAAAGTTGTACAAGAGAACCTGGCCGGAGTCAGACAATCGTCAGATAGTCAATGTCAACTTTCTCACATCGTCGAACTCAAGGCCTTTACTGTCATGGAGCGTCCTGAACAGACACATAAACATAAAAATCATGGAGCACAGATGATTGTGAGACGACTCACATAATCATTGCAATATCGCCTACTTTTTCTCGCAACTTCTCGACCGCTGCTTCGTTACGCACAAGTATGCCTATAGAATAATTTTCAGAACATGAACGGAACCTTGAGCAGGCACCTTTTACACTGGTGGGCTCCAAGCTCTAAGTTATTAGCACTGCGAAAATCTGAGCACGGGAACGATGAAGATTCAGGCGGTCTACTTACCTCTCGCCAACCAGAAACCGTTTGCAGTGAGCGTCAGTATCCACGTTGTTGAAAAATTTTGGCTTTACTCCATCGACCCTCCCCTTTTCGGGTTGGAGGTGATCAATTGCGTTTGGCCAGAACTTCGTGATGAGCTCGATGACAGAGTGAGCACAGTTCACGATGCCATTGTGTGATCTGTAGTTGGTGGCCAATTGGAACATCATTGGTTGATGCACAGGAGCTCCAGTGGAGGCTACCGAGCTACTGTGGCGCTGTAGGAAGATATCAAATCACACTCTTGGGCACGATCACTGGTCACTAACCTCCATACGATAGACAAACGCTTTCAGATCGTTAAACCTGAAGGAACTTCCGGCAGAGATCGTCTGCGCAGTATCCCCAGCCCAGAAAAGGCCGTCTGAATTCCTACACAGTCGCCTCAAAACTGAAACACAAAGTTCCTTCACACCCTCGTATTAAAAAAGGGAAAGATGACTTACCCATCGCATCGATCAAAAGATTGTCTTGCGCCTCGTCGACATACCTGGTGTAATCGATCAGGATCTAGAGTTAGCCAGACGGGAGATATACATGCAGGTAATCAACCTGTTGACCAGGAAATTTTTGGTTTCGCAAGACCTTGAGTATTGCATGCGTACTGTTCGGAATTAATTTCGGGTCCAATGAGTCTGAGCAAAACGGCCCGTACCGATCCGCTACATCGAAGTGGCGTTTCTGCTTCTTAAACTTCCTGTAGACCTCGAACATATCATAGAGTGTGTCTCTCTGGTTTGCAAAAATCGGATTGGAGCGGCAGGAAAGATGAAGGTAGCTTGGACGGTCGAGGAATCCATCCGGAAAGCCCAATGCCTGTTCGGAGCCCTTGATGATACCTGTGAGGTGGTTCAGGAACTGCTTGGTTGGATAAGGACTTCGACTTCCCCATAAACTCGCTGAAAACCAACCATGAATCTAGGCAGGACCCATGAGTGTATGACCTGATAGAAAGGAAGTAGTATTACTAAGGTTCTTGGTGAAACCTTGTGGAAAATGGGGCCAATATTGCTTTTCGAATACAGCATAGGTGACAAACGAGTCATGCGCCTCTGAATCGTTAGTGTTGAAGAAAAGCTCAGCACTATGTCTCGTCTCAGGATCGTCGATGTTGAAGATATCGGCTGCGATCATCTTTGCTAGCTAAATAAAATGAGGTTCAAGACGGTCTGTGGAATATATGGTGACGTACTCGATCAAAAGTCACGAATAAGGGGAAATGTTTGTCTTCAAGCTGGCTGTATCTCGCCGGCACATTCATCTGCGACTCAGGAGCATCGTCAAGATCGATAAGATCGTCCTCGATGCGTTGTGCCTTAAGTTTCACGATTTCGTCCAGCGCATAGCCTGCCATTGCCAGGGACTCGAGAAGCCTAGTGAAGTATTCTTCGACTTTTGTTGCCAGTATTCTAGATTTAGTGACGAAGATTTGACGTGGCTTGGGCATGTCAGTGGCACTCAGTTCCCAGGCTCGCTGAATGCCAAGGATCTTGAACAGCATTGTCGTCGTTTTTCTAGTGGCCCATGAAACAGATACGCGAGCAATGTCGAGCCCAAGGTACTTACCCTGTGCCACTGCGACCCAAAACATAGCATGACGTAGTGGATTCGACAACCTTTTGTTCTTGAGGACTGAAGCAATGTCAATCACTAAACTCGTTTCAAAGCAGCAGGACATACGAGAGCATGAAGACGTGGTGCACATCTTGGTTTGCGATGAGACCTTTTGCAAGAATGAGACGATGTAGATGACCAAGTATAAGGTTACTCACTATGCAAAAATGCCTGAGAAGACATTATCAAGTCATTCCATATCAAAGAACTATACAAACAAACGTACTTGCGAGAATGTAACATATTTCTCTAGGCTAGATAATCATCAACCATCATGCATCAAATTCCAAAATATTCACTCATACACAAGCAAAGAGTGAAGCTGCACCACAGATCAATCACTGTTCTACCGAAAAAAAATGTAAACACTCAACATGTTCCATGTCCTTGGCACTAAGATCCAGTGGGCTTGCCGGAATTTCTGGTTCAGGTTCCGTTGGTGGGAATGAGGCCGGCAGAATGACATTGTCAGCTGGTTTGGTGCGAAACATACATCTGATAGAGCGATTACTTAGTAGGTCGCACAATAGATGACAAGTATGCTCAACCGTCTGCGATATTCCGCACCCCTGCGTGCTAGATGGTTTCCCAAGGCGTTCCATATTCTGCCGAGCTCAGAGTGTCCGTAGATCCCGTATACTTTGATGACTGGTATTCGCGTGGGTGATTATGAAGATTGATGTTGATATGTAATACATGATGGCGCACCTTGTCTCTCGGACTATCAAGAATCGGTCTCAGCATCATTTGCTGGTCATTGAAGGAAGAATCACACACCTCTCCATCCCGGTCAGGGACGCAATCAATCTGGTACTGTAATAGAAATAGGTTATCTCCTGCCCAGAGTTTCTGAGAAATGACGTCTACCACCAGCCGTAAGTCTTTGGTCATCTTGGCTTCAAAGACAGGAATGCCTGCATCTGGCCCATTGAGTCTCTTGTGATTATCGGCTGAGAATTGACCGTGCGAGAGATGTCTGTGGTAATTATAAGATCACTGATATAAATGACATCGAAAGACGGACTTGATCTTCTTGTAGATAATCTTGAATATTTTTTTGTCCGCTCGACGGTGTTCGCGTAGATGTTTATATGCCTCGGAGGATATCAGGATTTGCCACTCGCCGAACCCGTTCGCGTTTTCGAAGTAAAGAGCAACCTTCATGGGCTGTACCGTTGGATACGCACTTTGTTTTGTTGAGCACTCGGCGTCATCGGGGAACGAAACTTCAGGCGCAACATCTTTGGCAGACTCTTCCACGTTTGGGAAGAGCAAGGCTCTGATGTCGCCCACTAATTCCGTCCTCCGCAGAAGCGAGAGGTAAAACTTAGGGGAGCTGTCAGGGAACGTCGGATAGTACATCATGTGGGTACACACCGAGAGGATTTTTTTCAGCTCAGCAAGGATATAGGTGGACAACGATGTGGCCGCCTCACTCGTTGGAGGCACAGCCATGCCAAGTTTGACGAAGAGTGATGCATCGATAGTTACACAAGCATTCTGGTAATCACGCTTGCGCATGACTCGGGACGTTCGCATGTTGACAACTCCATAATCAAGTTCGACCCCGCAGAGATCGGGATCACTCTCAAGTGACTTTACATCAGAAAATTTCATGGTGCTCAATGCACAAAGCACGGACTGTGCGCTCTCAATGAAGGCTCGGTAGCGACCAATGTCCTTCGCGACTTCCCTCGCCAAAGACTCGATTGGCAGGGCTAGAGCATAAACGGACACGTTGTCCAGCATCTTGCGTGCAAGAGATGAGCAGTACTCTTGGGCATCTGTAGGAAAGTCAACCATTAGTAGTTGCGAGATCATTTCTGCAGAGCGATCCCAAACTATTCAGAAAGTTAGTTGATGTCATAGAAATGAACTCTGCGAGATACCTGAGACAATGTATGCAAAAACATGAGGCAGAGAGAGCAGATACTCGATTGTAGGTTGTAATCCGCTGTGACCTCCTAGAGCGTCTAAGTGACACAAGGCAGCTCTGAGACCTGTTTCGTCGGCCAATCGATTGGTTGAAAACAGTTCCGTAGAACTGGAAGAGTAAGTTGTCATAGTAAAACACGAAGAAATTGAGAAGGAAGGACTTGAAGCTTTAGCTTGAGCACTCGAATGGTTGTGGTTGGTACAAGGTAGTGGTTGCAAAGGAAAGCTCCCTTAAACGTGCCCTCTAAACTTAAAGCCCAGGCCGCCACTTAGTACCGTTATCAGAAGCTAGGCCAGGCAAGACTGACTTGGACTAATGAAATCTGGATTTTGAGAATGTTTCTGATTTGTTGAGTTAATGGACCTATCATAGGACATGTCGGAAGTTCGATGGTCTTCATTAATACGAAGTACCTACTCATGAGGTGTAAGTAACATCTCAAAAAATAGACAGAATGGTTACGAGTCTAGAATAAGCGGCGGCATGCCTCACTCATGATGTACATTCGACATCCATGATTCAAGCTGCGGACTTCGAAACCATTAACCTTCACAGACTCAGCTTAAGTTACTACTCACACGAGCCAGCCGCATGATAGGAATTATCCTTGGCATGATCCTTATACTATGCAATGTATGCATGGTCAATTCTAAAATGTCGCACCTGGGCGGCCCGTAAGCCCACTAATAAGAGGTGATAGACCCGGACCTCCGCACCACTAAGCCGAGGGGGTTATAATGTTTCCAGGCTAGCCTGTTCAATACTTATTGATGCAATAAGGCTCGACTCCGCCCGCCCATCAACCAGCAGGCGTGAGCAGTGCATACTTTCTCTCAGATCAGACACCGCGGAGATGGCCCATCAACTTGTTTCCATTTGACGTCCATGCGAGTCTCAGAGGCTGTCTTTGCATCCCAGATTTTTACTACGCCGCTCTCTTCAAATCCGCACATTGCGCGCCTGGTCTTGATTGGACCCAATACTGTTTCTCCTTGGTTTCTCCGCTCTCACACCTTTGCCATTAATATTGGATCCACTCATGCGCCACTCGTTCACCATCTCCACTCCAGCACGTTGATCGCACCAAATCAGCGTGGCTCGTCCATTTGGTAATATTAATGACGTTTCACGTCTCCACAATTCACAACTTCACTCTCCTATCAGTGTCTCCACTCGTAACAGTTTTGCCATTTAGAGACAACGCTTTGATAAGTGAACACCAATCCTACTGAGTCCCTTCATCTCGCCAGTCGTCTCAAAGCTCTCCAGGTCCTATAGTCTGAGTCACCCACCCCACGAACCTGTGATGATGCGTCGTCACAACCGATGGACTTTTTTTTTCAAGAGTAGCCAGCTGGGTTGTGGATTTAGAGCGAGTTACCTGGCAAGGGCAAAAGGTTCTGGTGAGTCTACTCAGGGTCTATCTTTCTATCACAACACGTTGCTAACCTGCTTACGGGAATTAAATCCGATGGTTTCAGGACTGTACGCAGGAGTTGATACACCGCTATTCAAGAATACGCAACAGATCTTTGCGAGAGCCTAAAGTCACTGCCAAGTGACCGATCATAGACAATCTCAGTCATCAGCGATCAGAAGCTTGGGTGTAAGGTAAGTCAAGCTGAGAGCTAGTGAGTGTTTTGGAGTCAAGATATAGTAGGTGCGCGTTCGTAAGTTGTCTCTTTTGAAGTCTCATTTATCATCCTGCGTCCACTGTCCGCCGCTTCACAGGTTAAATGCTGTGTATGCGAAGCGCTCACCGCGGGCGAGACTGGCTGCTGATTTAGCATGAGCGCAATGACCCAGAGTGGGGAAGAGTGGCTGCTGGGTCAGATTGGGCGAGATTGGCTGCAGACACCTCATGGCCAGCAACGGGCACGGTGGTCAACCCCTGCGGCATCTCTTTAGGTGAGTTCTCGAGCATACCGGAAGTAATCGGCGGGTGCACAATCTGTGCAATCATCCCAGAATTACTACCAATAATCCAACAGTTCAAGCTTGAGTCCTTCGCCCGCGCCAGCATAGTATGCGTCATGTCAATAAATTATTGAGTTGCAGTGGTTGTGCCATCGTTCATACTTGCTTGTTCGATATAATGAAGGAAGGACTGCTGCGGGAGACTAAGACTAAGCATGTATTGGTACACAGTATTACGGCCTCCAAACAACTGGATCTATAGGTCGTCGACGTTAAGAGCAGGCTTCTTTTGCACGCGAAATAGCTTCTTCTCTGCAACAATTCCCTTATAAGCCATTTGAAAGTTGGTATGCATATCCTTCGTGCTGCCAGGAACTTTCTGAATGAATTCTCCGACCTCCAAAACTGCGCGTTTGAGGGCGTCAATGTCCCGGGCACGATGATCTGCCGAGGAAGGCTCTAGCTTATTGCGCAATTGCATGCCCTTCTTGAGGAGCGACCTGTAAACAAGACTATACGTCAATCATTGTATGACGCTGGGTGAGTTTTGACTGACGTGAGCTCGCTTCTCCGTCTGCCCAACTCCTCAAGCTGTTTATGGTTGCTGAGGTCCTTCGTCTTCGCTTTGGCAGCGTGGGTTAGGGTAATGCCTTGTTTCAGGCAAGCCAGAAGGTGTGGCAATGGTCCAAGGAAAAGAAGTCGGTAATAGCTTGGACGCCATTTAGAGCACTGCGTCTCCTTGAGGCATGTCCTGAATATCGCATCGATTTCTGCATCTACCGCAGAGCCTGAACGACGCCAGATGTGAAAGCGATATGCATACTGAATCGTGAGAGCTGCACAGTCTTGCTCTTCCGATGGCCCGTTGGAGCGAAGGGACTCGTCTGGCACAGGGTCAAGGGATGTGACCGCCTCACCCATGTCTTCAATGCTATCAGTGGCCTCGGAACCAACAGCTACTAAAACTTCTTTCTTCTCCACTTCCTCTCCATCGGCGTCCTGGGGTACAGGCTCCAAGTTCTCTTTCTCGGCATGACGAATCTCTACATTGTCTTTGGGACGTTGCATGCGAGGTACAAAGATAGGTGCCTCCACCCTCAACGCAGACTGCGCAGCGACCATGTGTGAAGAAAGAAGATAGGGAATTTCACTAGCTCTTTCATAAAACAGTTGTCGCACTTTCGAGATTTGAGTAGATTGCCTCGTCTTATGAACAAGTTCGACGAGATCACTTGCAGCATTGTTGTTATCGAACTCGAGTACAGCTCGCAGGTAGCCATCCAAGCGAGGCATTCCTCTGCCGGGAAAAAGTGCCATATGCTCAACAACGTCGTCCACGAGTTTTCGATAATATTCAGGGTGCTGAGGTCCTTTGGTTTTGTGCAGAAGAAACACGATCAAATTTACTTTGCGTCTGACCATGGGGTATCGTGTGTTGTGAGCGACTGTCACAATAAATTAAAATTTGTTGATTTACGACGAGCTGGAGCAGACGCACCAAGGCAGAGAGTCCTGCAACTGAGGATGTGTAAGGATGAGTGCTCACTGTATATAGGTGGTCAACTGGACTTACAGCCGGAAGATGAAGATATTGCGAAGCAACGATGTGACATTGGTAACATGTGCAAGCCACAGAAAATCTGCTGATTCGTGAGCATTAACACGGTCTGCAGCGTGCAAAAGTTCTACCCGTGGCACCATCCATGCGCAATCTCTTTATTAGATTCCATATCGCATCAAAAAGTGAGCCTATTGACTGCGGTTCGACGTCTTTTTTCACAGAAAACTTGAAGGGGGAGATCAACCAGTTGGATGGAAGAACGACACCGTGCAATGGAAGTTCGTCAAAGGTGGGATCCATTCTGTGATTGATAACGAAAGAGGAAAGGATATCTTCAATAAAGTCGCACAGAACAGATAGATTGACGCGTAAACGGTTGTCGAGGACATACCTGCAGAATTTTTAGCACGTGCATGTGAATACAAGGCGTAAACTCACTGTAGAAACAGAATTCCCGATGATATACTGCTTGGAGTAGCTCCTCGGTAAGAATTGAGAATGTCTATCACCAGGTAGTGATTATCTGGTTTGCGGAGGAGCTTGATGGATCTATTTTTGGTGAGACACTTTGCCTGAGCAATGTAGGCGGGAGCATCATTCCGGTCGAAAGTAAAACCCAAACTGGTGATTCTCATCAAGGTCGTCAGAAATTGAGGGCTTGTGGATGGGTTCAAACGATAGAAAGATTCGCGAATCCAGTTCTTCATCACTCCCAGGCCAGCTAATCCATGCGGAATGAGGGTCAAATCGAGGTCCGCAAAGGAACCTTGAATGAACAAGGGCGGAGTCAGCGCCTCGTAAAGGTGTTCAAGCCAGTCCCTCATACTAACAACAGTATCAGTGTATACTTGAGCCATAAACCACACTGGGCGCACCTTTCCCATTGTATCGTACTAGGATCCGCGGAATACAAAAGATGTAAGATGAGAATCAGCTGCATGTGGATCGTAACGTGGGCGTGGTATTGGGCGTGGTCCAAATTCGACATCGTGACATGTTCCTGGGGGCATCCCTTTCTTTGACAGTTCCCATAGACAATGTGTGGCAAGCACTGCAAAAAGACTGGAGCGCTGCAACACATTTCATCGAGCGCCAGAACCTTGTCCTTCAAGAGAGTTCGAATGGACAGATGGATCAATTCCGTGGCATCTCTACGAGAGACCTTATATCCGGATTGGTGCATCGAGACCAGATGGTTGTTTTGAGTTGTCGTCACGCTGTCGTGGAGGAACGTTCCACTCGGTATGAGAAACTCGTCGCCCGACAGTGGCTCAATTGAAAACAGTCTTTGCACATCGCATTCGCGGCGCCCTAAGGGGTCATGCAAGGTCGAAGTTTGATAGAGTAGTCGTGCATAGGTATGAAATGTTTCAAGAAAGCTTGCCATTTCATGGAGTTGGAAAGGGCGAATGTCTGTCGATTGAGTGAAAAAGTGATCCAGGCAATGAAGAGCGGCAGTGTGATGGCCATGTTCCTGGAAGGTAAGCGCGAGTTTCTTCAACGACTCGTGATCTTCTCGCAAGATGCTCTGAAACATCAAAGCCTGCATACGGATCAGTTCGGTTGGTACGTTTCGGTAATGTGCAATATATACCAAATTACGAGTCATGGGCTTCAGTTTCTTCATCTGCAGCTGATCAGCGAGGGCAATGGCTTGCCGCACGGAATCGTCAGCAACAGCAGCTTTGGGAGTGATCCTGAATGAGCATTTGCGCCACATGAATTCCAGAAGAGTGTCGGCCGCACGAGAAGTTGAATCAATGTTTCTGTTGTCCTTGATGAATGCTTGGACCGCTTCCATGGGGCGGTTTTCTGATAAGTGTATCTCCGCGACTTCATAGTACATCGAGCGAGACTCCAGAAGGGAAACACGAGTACAATCCAAGTCATATTCCTCCAAAAACTCGAGTTCCTCATCAAACGAAGAGAATAGAGGCACAGGGGCTCTGCACGATCATAATTAAACCAGATCATAGTAAGATTGTGGTCACTTACTGATCGTCGCTTCCGCCGCAGTAATGAAGCCGACATACCATCCGCAAATCTGTCGCGGTCTTTTCAGGTATCATGGTGTGGTGATCAGTAAGGACATGGAGCGTCCTGTCAAAAGATCCAGCCTTGCGGTATTTCTTTGCAGCTAGCTCAAACTCTTCAGCCTTGAGATAGGTATCAGCAGCTTTGAGGTCTTGTCCTCCTCGGGCGTAGCAATCCGCCGAGGTGCGGTAATATTGACGTCTCTCGTTGCCTGTCGCAGCTGCGCCACAGTCAGCAAAGGCCTCTGCCGCCGCAGTAAAGGCCTTTTGTTGCACGTTAACCAAATCCACTCCGACACTGGAACGCGCTGCCTCCCGTAGTATATAAGCTTCGCAAACCTTCACTTCACGGTGAAGGTCAGCGCGCTTGAAGCAATGGATAGCCTGCGAGTAGCGCTTGTGCAAGAACAGTGAGCGCCCAGAGGATGCCCATTCTTCCGGAGTAGAGGAGACGGCCAGAGGAGAAACATCAGTGCCGCGGGCACAGGTGCGGATTAGATCTTGAGACTTCCAAAAAATCTGAGAATAGATGATTATCGAATCAAGTAGCGCACGAGATGCAGGTGGTCTAGACGTACACGCATAGCATCAGACTTATTAGACGTGTCAAAGATCCATATGTTCTTCCTTGCTCGGGTAATCCCCACGTAGAGGTGTTTCAACTAATACAAGTAAGTGTTTTCCTCGATTGATGAACGGTGTACTTACCTCGCTGCATATTGCAGCGTACCGAGTCTCGTCACGATAAAAATCAGGTGCATATCTTTGACCCTGCACCCCGTTGAGAACTACCCGCCAGCGTGACGCATCGACGGCGGAATCTCCAAAAAAGTTGTACAAGAGAACCTGGCCGGAGTCAGTCATTCGTCAGATAGTCAAGGTCAGCTTTCTCACGTCATCGAACTCAAGGCCTTTACTGTCATGGAGTGTCCTGAGCAGACGCGTGAACATCAAAATCATGGAATACAGATAATTGAGACGACTCACATTATTATTCCAATCTCGCCTACTTTGTCTCGCAACTTCTTGACAGCTGCTTCGTTACGCACAAGTATGCCTATATAATAACTTCTTAGAACATGCACGGAACCTTGAGCAGGCACTTTTTACACTGGTGGGCTCCAAGCTCTAAGTTATTAGCACTGCGAGAATCTCAGCAGGGGAACGATGAAGATTCAGGCGGTCTACTTACCTCTCGCCAACCAAAAACTGTTTGCAGTGAGCATCATTATCCACATCCGTGAAAAATACTGGCTGCGCTCCATCGACCAACCCCTTTTCAGGTTGGAGGTGATCAATTGCGTTTGGCCAGAACTTCGTGATGAGCTCGATGACAGAATGAGCACAGTTCACGATGCCATTGTGTGATCTGTAATTGGTGGCCAATTGGAACATCATTGGTTGAGCTCCAGTGGGGGTTACCGAGCTACTGCGGCGCTGTAGGAAGACGTCAAATCACACTCTTGAACACAATCACTGGTTGCTAACCTCCATACGATAGACAAACGCTTTCAGATCGTTGAACCTGAAGGAACTCCCGGCAGATATCGTCTGCGCAGTATCCCCAGCCCAGAAAAGACCATCTGAATTCCTACACAGTCGCCTCAAAACTGAAACACAAAGTTCCTTCACACCCTCGTATTGAAGAAGGGAAAGATGACTTACCCATCGCATCAATCAAAAGATTATCTTGCGCCTCGTCGACATATCTGGTGTAATTGATCAGGATTTAGAGTTAGCCAGACAGGAGATACACATACAGGTAATCAACCTGTTGACCAGGAAATTTTTGGTTTCGTAAGACCTTGAGTATTGCATGCGTACTGTGTGGAATTAATTGTGGGGTCCAACGAGTCTGAGAAAAACGGCTCATACCGATCTGCTACATCAAAGTGACGTTTCTGCTTCTTGAATTTTCGGTAGATCTCGAATATATCATAGAGGGTGTCTCTCTGATTTACAAAGACCGGATTGGAGCGACAGGGAAGACAAAGGTAGCTTGGACGGTCGAGGAATCCATTCGGGAAGCCCAACGCCTGTTCGGAGCCTTTGATGATACCTGTAAGGCGGTTCAGGAACTGCTTGGTTGGATATGGACTTGTACTTGCCCATAAACTCACTGAAAACCAACCATGAATCTAGGTAGGACGCGTGAGTGTATCACCTGATAGAAAGGAAGTAGTATTACTAAGGTTCTTGGTGAGACCCTGCGGAAAATGGGGCCAATATTGCTTTTCGAATACATCATAGGTGACAAAGGAGTCATGCGCCTCTGAATCGTTAGTGTTGAAGAAAAGCTCAGCACTACGTTTCGTCTCAGGATCGTCCATGTTGAAGATATCGGCTGCGATCATCTTTGCTAGCTAAATAAAATGAGGTTCAAGACGGTCTGTGAAATCTATGGTGACGTACTCGATCAAAGGTCACGAATAAGGGGAAATGTTTGTCTTCAAGTTGGCTGTATCTCGCCGGTACATTCATCTGCGACTCAGGAGCATCGTCAAGATCAATAAGATCGTCCTCAATGCTTTGTGCCTTAAGTTTCGCAATTTCCTGCAGCGTATAGCCTGCCATTGCAAGAGACTCGAGAAGCCTAGTGAAGTATTCTTCGACTTTTGTTGCCAGCATTCTAGATTTAGTGACGAAGATTTGACGTGGCTTGGGCATGTCAGTGGCACTCAGTTCCCAGGCTCGCTGAATGCCAAGGATCTTGAACAGCATTGTCGTCGTTTTTCTAGTGGCCCATGAAATAGATACGTGAGCAATGTCGAGCCCAAGGTACTTACCCTGTGCCACTGCGACCCAAAACATAGCATGACGTAGTGCATTCGACAACCTTTTGTTCTTGAGGACTAAAGCAATGTCAATCACTAAACTCGTTTCAAAACAGCAGGACATACGAGAGCATGAAGACATGGTGTACATCTTGGTTTGCGATGAGACCTTTTGCAAGAATGAGACGATGTAGATGACCAAGTATAAGGTTGCTCACTATGCAAAAATGCCTGAGGAGACATTATCAAGTCATTCCATATCAAAGAGCTATACAAACAAACGTACTTGCGAGAATGTAACATATTTCTCTAGGCTAGATAATCGTCAACCATCATGCATCAAATTCCAAAATATTCACTCATACACAAGCAAAGAGTGAAGCTGCACCACAGATCAATCACTGTACTACCGAAAAATATAAACACTCAACATGTTCCATGTCCTTGGCACTAAGATCCAGTGGGCTAGCCGGAGTTTCTGGCTCGGGCTCCGTCGGTGGGAATGAGGCCGGTAGAATGACATTGTCAGCTGGTTTGGTGCGAAATATGCATCTGATAGAGCGATTACTCAGTTGGCCGCATAATAGATGACAGGTATGCTCAACCGTCTGCGATATTCTGCACCTCTGCGTGCTAGATGGTTTCCCAAGGCATTCCATATTCTGCCGAGCTCAGAGTGTCTATAGATCCCGTATACTTTGATGACTGGTATTCGCGTGAGTGATTATGAACATTGATGTTCATTTGTGATGCATGATGGCGCACCTTGTCTCTCGGACTATCAAGAATCGGTCTCAGCATCATTTGCTGGTCATTGAAGGAAGAATCACACACCTCTCCATCCCGGTCAGGGACGCAATCAATCTGGTACTGTGATAGAAATAGGTTATCTCCTGCCCAGAGTTTCTGAGAAATGACGTCTACCACCAGCCGTAAGTCTTTGGTCATCTTGGCCTCAAAGACAGGAATGCCTGCATCCGGCCCATTGAGTCTCTTGTGATTATCGGCTGAGAATTGACCGTGCGAGAGATGTCTGTGGTAATTATAAGATCAGTGATATAAATGACATCGAAAGACGGACTTGATCTTCTTGTAGATAATCTTGAATATTTTTTGTCCGCTCGACGGTGTTCGCGTAGATGTTTATATGCTTCGGAGGATATCAGAATTTGCCACTCGCCGAACCCGTTCGCATTTTCGAAGTAAAGAGCAGCCTTCATGGGCTGCACCATCGGATACGCACTTTGTTCTGTTGAGCTCTCGGCATCTTCGGGGAACGAAACTTCAGGCGCAACATCTTTGGCAGACTCTTCTACATTTGGGAAGAGAAGGGCTTTGATGTCGCCCACTAATTCCGTCCTCCGCAGAAGCGAGAGGTAAAACTTAGGGGAGCTGTCAGGGAACATCGAAAAGTACAGCATGAGAATACACACCAAGAGGATTTTTTTTCAGCTCTGCAAGGATGTAGGTGGACAGCGATGTGGCCGCCTCACTCGTGGGAGGCACAGCCATGCCAAGTTTGACGAAGAGTGATGCATCGATAGTTACACAAGCATTCTGGTAATCACGCTTGCGCATGACTCGGGACGCCCGCATGTTGACGACTCTGTCATCAGGTTCGACCTCGAAGAGATCGGGATCGCTCTCAAGCGACTTTACGTCAGAAAATTTCATGGTGCTCAATGCACAAAGCACGGGCTGTGCGCCCTCAATGAAGGCCCGGTAGCGACCGATATCCTTCGCGACTTCCCTCGCCAAAGACTCGATTGGCAGGGCTAGAGCGTAAACGGACACATTGTCCAGCATCTTGCGAGCAAGAGATGAGCAGGTACTCTTGGGCGTCTGTAGGAAAGTCAACCATTAGTTGCGAGATCATTTCTGTAGAGCGATCCCAAACTATTCAGGAAGTTAGTTGATGTCATGGAAATGAAGTCTGCGAGATACCTGAGACAATGTATGCAAAAACATGAGGCAGAGAGAGCAGATACTCGATTGTAGGTTGTAATCCGCTGTGACCTCCTAGAGCGTCTAAGTGACACAAGGCAGCTCTGAGACCTGTTTCGTCGGCCAATCGATTGGTTGAAAACAGTTCCGTAGAACTGGAAGAGTAAGTTGTCATAGTAAAACGAGAAGGACGTTCGAAGCTTGAGCATGGGCACTTGAATGGTTGTGGTTGGTACACCAAAGATCGTGGTGCAAAAGAAAGCTCCCTTAAACGTGCCCTCCGAGTCTGAACTTAAAGCTTAGCTTGAACTTGAAGGCGTTAGTAGGCCCAGACCTAGTCACCTACTATCATGATCAGAAGCTTGGCAAGACAAACTTGGACTAATGAAATCTGGATTTCGAGGATATTTCTGGATTTGTTGGAAAGAGGAGTTCATGAACCTAAGGACATGTCGGAAGTTCGATCTTCATCGATACGAAGTACTTCAAGGATGCGACTAGTAAGTGTATGTAAGTACAGTATTAAGTATACTTACTAGTAGAGCGAGCAGCAATATTTACCTCAAGGCCTCACTACTCTGACTCAGCACGCTTCACTTATGTAAATTCAACATAAGCTGCGGACTTCGAAACCATTAGCGCTTAGCCTCCGCGGACTCCTTGCTACTTTCACAACCCCACGAGTCAGCTGCATGTTGAAGCATGATAGGGATTTTCCTTAGTATGATCGTCATACTATGCACCGATTTGGGCCGTAGTATTAGCTGCCAACAACTACCGTGGCAGGCAGATCATCATTCCTAGTCAAAGTTGGCCATTTGACACCTAGGATCTGAGCTGAAGGGCAAAAAACCAGTTGGACTTGGGATCTCGGGAGCCAACCTGACACGGCGCCGCGAGCTGATCGGATAACTGAAAAAGAAGTTCAACTTAAGGGTTTCTACTTGCGAAGATATAGACAATGATGTAAACATGTTGGGAGGTTCCTGATAAGAGAGTGAGTCAGTGAGACACGTTGCAAAGTGCGGCCCTTCCTCATTGATATAGTGACTTTGGCATGTTCTGCAGCACTGTGGACTTCGGAAACGGTCGCTATTGGGATAGGCTGTTAATCAGCGCTTCAGCAAGCTATTAGCAATGAACTGAGCTTGATATGACTAGCGGAGAATATAACTAGCGGAGTACGAGCGGAACTCACCAAAATATATTGGCGGCACCTCGGAGTAAATCTATCTCAATAGAATATGAACCAATTGAGATTCTCAACAATGGCATATCTAGTAGTGTGCGTCTCGAAAATGACAGTATACCTGGGGACTCTCACTTGGAATTTAGATCTCCCGGTATCCGATTTTGCGTTCCCCCATGTGTGCATGATGTGACTCTGTATCCATGAGACCCTTGAGCCCAGTTCCAGGAATCGTCGCGTCACCTATCGTAGGCCGGATACAACAACAAGTTGGAATTACACATTACCATTGTTCTTCTGCCAAGTGAGTTGGCACGTCAAGAGAACTTTGTCGGAGACAGAGCAAGTCAAATCTGAGGTCTGCTGGTAATGTGCTGGCAATATAAATGATATCTGTTTGAAAGAGTATTTCAGGTGGACGGGCCGAGGTTCTGCGCGGAACACTATTCAGGGCATAAAAGCGAGCTGTCTTCCAACTCCCCTTCAGATTTATTTTTGGGATCCCATATCACATCTCACAAATAATGCGTCTCTCCTTCGTCCTCGCCGTTATTGCTGCTTTTAAGTTGACAGTGTCTCCTGTCAGTGCTGACAGTGAATGTCCCGTCAGCTGCGACTCCACTACAGTTTGCTGCCATGGCCAGGTATGCGTGGAAATAGACCACCCTGTGAGTATGAGTAATTTTCATCTAACTCCGTGACTCACCGACCTGGTAGAATGGCGTCGTGTATTTGTGTGAGCCATATTCACCGTGACAGTGAGTCGTGTTTCTGCTTTTGCATTGGTGCAGTGTGGTTGACGCCATGACACGTAAGTAGTTCTTGAGTAGTTCGTTACTGAACGCTCGTTTGTCACGGTGAATAAACTTCACCATGCTCGAGCATTCAAGAATACCTTAAATTAGAGGAACACCGGGTGACTGCATAAAATATGACTGAAGTACTTACGACGCATCGGTTTTCATCTCGTTGTAAGCTTGCAGAATATAATTTATGAAGGCCTCACATGATGAGCAATCGGACAGAACGAGTCATTGCTTCCGTGGGATCTCGATCAATCGTTCCATCCTTAAATATGTTAGCAGCTCCAGCGGTTGCTGATGTAGGCATCACCTGCAGAAGTCCACACACAATAACACGCACACACCGAATATGTGATGAATGGCATCATTAAATTCCGGCAGTCATAAGTAGCATTGGAGCGGTGTATCCGCGGCTGTGTGCCTGCGTGTCGCGAGCAAGGCAAAGTGGTGAAGAGCACTAGGTAGTAGTACGACCGTCAAAGCCCGACTTGACACTGAGCAGCTGACTAAGCTATGGTGCTGTCCCCCACTCCAGCATGCTCATCTTAAAATTAGTCAAAGCAACATTTGCTTCAAACATTAGTGAAGATATTCAGTCAACAGCACCGCGTCATGTGGTAGAACGGTATTACATAGCCGCAGTGTGGCAGCTCGGAGTCCCCGTGTTCAAAAATGTTCTACTAGTGCTCGTTTACTGTCCACCATGACTTTGGTTTACTCTCACGCACGCACAGGCATTGATTACACTGTACAATACACGACGAAATGGCGGTCTCGACTCTCCACCACTTAAGTAAAATCAATAGTCGTCGATATCCTCGACATTAAGAGTAGGTCTCTCTTTCTCCTTTCGCACAGGAATTTTCTTCTCTGCAACGATGCCCTTATAGGCCATTTGAAACTCGGATTGCATATCTTGCATGTTGCTGGGAACCCTCTGCATGAATTCCTTGACCTCTAGAACTCCACTTTTGAGTGCGTCGATGTTACGGGCACGATGAGCCGGCGAGGAAGGTTCTAACTGCTTGCGCAATTTCGATCCCTTCTTAAGGAGCCCTCTGCAAACAGGACGGTGTTAGTTATTGTATGTTGTTGAGTGAGTGAAGACGGACACTATCTCGTTTCTCTGCTTGCCCAATTCCTCAAGTTTTTCATGAGACTCCTTGTTAAGAAGGCCTTTCGTCTTCGCTTTGGCAGCGCGAGTCAGAGCAATGCCTCGTTCCAGGCAAACCAGAAGGTGAGGCAATGGTCCAAGGAAAAGGAAGTTGTAGTAACCCGGACGCCATTCAGAGGACTGCGTCTCCTTCAGGCATGTCATGAATATCGCATCGATTTCGGCATTCACTGCACGACTCGAGCGACGTACAACGTAACGGCGGTATGCGTTCTGAATCTTGCGAGCCGCTTCTTCTTCCTCCACCGATGGTCCGTTGGAGCGTAGCGACTCGTCAAAATCGGGTGCAAGCGACGTCACCGCCTCATCCAAAGTCTCCAACGCATCACGTGTCTCGGCATCAGCATTCACTACGACATCCTCCTCCTTTTCTTCTTCTCCTTCAAACTCTTGAGGTTGTGGTTCCGGTTTCTCTTTCTCATCATGCTGCACAACCTCTGGTCGGTCCTTGGAATGTTCTAAGCGAGGTACAAAGGCCGGGGCATCCATTCTTAGAGTAGATTGTGCGATCACTGCGTACGATGAAAGGAAATGGGGAATCTCGATGACCTTCTCGTATAAGAGTCTACGGATAGGATAGACTCGAACGCGCTGATCCATTGTTTTGTGGATAAGATGCACCAGATTGCTCGCTCCCATGTTGTTGTCGAAGGCGACGAGAGCTCGGAGGTAACCGTCTGAGGATGGCGCCCGTCCTGGCAACGGTGTCATGTACTTGACCACGTCATCCACAAGTTTCCGATAGTTAGCCGTACGCCAATTCGAAGGAGGGCTGTTCTTGTGCAGAGAAAGCATGATCTTGTCAACTTTGTCTTTCATGAACCGATTCCTGATGTTATGAGCAACTAATGAACTAATTCAGCAGCCAATGGGTTTCGAATAGAAATAACAAACGTACCAAGGCAGAGAACCCTGCAGCTGCATTACATGTGGTCAATATGCGTTTCGTCGACGAACAGATACTAAGCTGGACTCACATCCGCGAAATGAAAACATTGCGGAGAATAGGCGTAAATTTAGTATGGTTCAGCCAGAGGAATTCTGCCTAATTGTAATCCCGGATTTCTGAAGAGTTGAGAGACTCACCCATGCCAGCTTCTACGCGCAATGCTTCGACCACCCTCGCTATCTCATCCAGAAGCTTGCCCATCAAAAACAGCTTAGCTTCTTTCTCCGCAGTGAATTTGTGGGGAAACAGCAACCAGTTGCATGGAAGGACGACGTCATGGAGGGGAAATTTATTAAAGCCCGGGTCCATTCGGTACTTGATTACAAAAGCGCTGCAGATGTCCTCGATACAGTCGCACAGCACGGAGAGGTTGGCATATAAACGATTATCGAGGACATGTCTGATTTGCACTTAGTTGAATGCACGTGGGGACAAAAAGAATGCTTACAGAAGATACAGGATTCCAGATGAGATGCTGCTGCGGGTAGCTCCTTGGTAAGAACTGAGCAGGTCATGAACCATATAGCGACCGTCCGCCTTGCGTAAGAGTTCTAACGGTCCAGAGACCGTACACTTTGCTCGAGAGATGTAGACAGGTGCGTCGTGCCTATCAAAAGCGAAACTTAGACTGGTTATCCCCATCAACGCCGTCAAAAATTCAGCCTGGGTATAGAATGGGTCGAGCGAGTAGAAGGATTCGCAGATCCAGAGCTTCACCACCTTCATGCCATCTAGACGAAGAGGCATCAAGTTCATGTCAAGGTCCGCGGGGGAACCTTGAATGAAGAAGGGTGGATTGATAGCCTCGTAAAGATGTTTGAGCCAGTCCCTCATGCTGATAAAGCGATCAGTATGAGAACTTGATCATAAGTTACCTCCAGCCGCACCTATTGCGTCGTTCAATGTATGGGTGAGCGGAATACATGAATTGCAAGATAAGAATCTGCCAGATGTGGATGGCAACACGGTTGTTGTAATACCGGCGATCCAATTTCGATACTGCAACATGCTCTTGGGGACAGTTATCTCTTCGGCATACTCCAGATATCAAGAATGGCAGGCATTGCGAGAAAACGGGAGATTCGTAACACATAGCATCGATCTCTGACACTTTATCCTTCAAGATCGTCCGAATGGATCGTTGGAGCAGCTGGGTGGCGTTTCGGCGAGAGGCTGTATACCCAGACGGATCATGATGTTCCGATACCCAAGTGATGCCTTGGCGGATTTCCATCACACAGTTGTGGAGGAACGTTCCATCTGGTATGAGAAACTCGTCACCGGACAACGGCACGATGGAGAACAGTCTCTGGATACCCTTATGTTCCATGGGGTCGGGGAAGGTCAAAATCAGATAGAGCAATCGAACGTAGGCATGGAATTGTTGAAGAAACCGTTGCATTTCATCGACCGCGAAAGTTCGAATGTCTGTGGTTCGAGAAAATATATGGTCCAGGCAAAGGAGAGCTGCTGGCTTATTATGTTCATGGAGGTTAAGCGCAAGGTTTCTCAACGGCTCGTGATTTCCGTGCAAGATGTTCCGAAACATCGATATCTGGATGTCAATCAGTCCAGCTGGATACTTAAAGACTGCTAATACGCACTAGATCACGCGTCGCCGGCGTTAGTTTGTTCGTCTCTAGCTGATCAGCGAGAGCGATGAAATGCCGCATTGGCTCATCAGCAACAGTTTTTGCAGTGATTCTGAAGGAGCATTTGCGCCAGAAGTATTCCAATATAGTCTCGGCGGCACGAACAGTAGATTTGACGTTGCTGTTGTCCTTGATGAATGCTCGAACAGCTTCCAAGGGCCTATTCTCTGACAAGTGGAGCTCTGCGGCCTCATAGTACCTTGAGTGAGATTCAAGCAGTGAGGCACGAGCGTAATCGAGATCATAGTCCTCCAGAAATTCGAGTTCATGTTCAAATGTCGAGAAGAGAGGCAAGGGAGCCCTGCGCAATTGCTATTGAATGAGAACATTGTGAAGAGTCTAAGACTTACTGAGTGTTGTTCCTGCTGCAGTAAAACAGTCTGCACACAGTCCATAACTCCTCCGTGGTCTCTTCAGGTATATTCGTGCCATGGTCATCAAGGACATGGAGAGTCTTGTCAAACCGTCCAGCCTTGCGAAATCTCTTCGCTGCTTGCTCGAACTCTTGAGCATTGAGATAAGCCTCGGCAGCTTTAAGATCATCCCCTGCTCGAACGTAGCAATCTGCTGAGTTGCGATAATATTGGAGTTTCTGATTTCCTGCTGCGGTTGCACCACAATCAGTGAAGGCATCAGCTGCCGCGTTAAAAGCTCTTTTTTGGTTGCTAAGTATGGCCACTCCGACAGAAGAACGTGCGACTTCTCGCAGTTGGTATGCTTCACAGACCTTCACCTCACGATGAAGGTTAGCACGTTCGAAGCAATGGATAGCCTGCGAGTAACGCTTGTGCGAGAATAGTGAACGTCCGAAGGATGCCCATTCTTCTGGAGTCGAGGAGACAGCTAGATGAGGAACATCGGTGCCGGGGGTACAATTTTGGATCTGATTGCGAGAGGTCCAAAATATCTGAAGGGAAAGGGTTATCAGGTCGAATTACGCCGACACGCTGCTCTAAACATACACGCATCGGGTCTGATTTGTCGGACTTATCAACGATCCACATGTTCTTCCTTGCTCGAGTGATTCCCACATAAAGAAGTTTGAGCTGATAAAAGTAAGCCAGAGTTTATCCCGAGGATCGGTGTGCCTACCTCACTGCAAACCCCAGCATATCGCGCTTCGTCACGATCGAAGTTCGGTGCATGTTCTTGACCCTCTACCCCATTGAGAACTATGCGCCATCGTGACAGATCTATAACAGAATCCTCGAAAAAGTTGTACAGCAGCACCTGGCCGAAGTCAGACATCCATCAGATAGTCAAATTAGCTTTCTCACATCATTGAATTCCAGGCCTTTGCTCTCGTAAAGCGTCCTGCATACATATGTGAACATGAAAACATAGAGCAAAGGTGGTCTTAATACGACTCACATAATCAGTCCAATTTCGCCTACTTGTTCTCGCAACTTCTGACGTGCTGCATCGTCACGCACAAGAATGCCTAGATATATTGTCAGTGTATGAATGAAACCACCAACCAAGTACTTTACACTGCTGAGCTCCGAACTCAATATGACTACCACTGGAAGAATCCTCAGTAGGAAAGGAGGGATGTCGTCCAAGCCTACTTACCTCGCCCCGAACAAGAACTGTTCATAGCGAACGGTGTCTTTATCCCAACCAGTAAAAAACACAGGCTTCAGCCCGTCAACCACCCCTTTTTCTGGCCGAAGGTTATCGATTGTGTTGGGCCAAAATTTTGTGATGAGTTCGATCACAGAATGCGCGCAGTTGACAATGCCACCGTGCGATCTGTAGTTGATCGCCAATTGAAACATCGTGGGCTGATGAAGATATGCTCCAACGGAATTGACCGAGGTATTTTGCTGCTGTTGTAAGACGTTAATTCAGGCCCGAACTAAGTTACTATCTGCTTACCTCCACACGGTAGAGAAATGCTTTCAGATCATCGAACCTGAAGGAACTCCCTGCAGAGATTGTCTGTGCGGTGTCCCCAGCCCAGAACAAACCGTCTGGATTCCTGCATAATTGCCTCAAAACTACAACAGAAAGTTCTAAAGGGATTCCTATCAATGAAATACAGAGTAGCTACTTACAGAGTGCGTCGATCAGAAGGTTGTCCTGTGCTTCGTCGACATACCTAGTGCAGGTGGTCAGGAGTAGGGTGCTTTGGTGGGGATAACACGTACATATAATCGACCTTTTGGCCAGGGATCTTCTGGCTCCGCAAGACCTTAAGTATCGCATGCGTGCTGTTTGGCCATATATCGTGACATTACGTGGGTGAGCAGGAATAGGACGTACCGGTCTGCAACATCATGATGACGTCGCTGCCTCTTGATTTTAGTGTAAATCTCGAAGATGTCATACAGAATTCCCCTCTGATTCGCAAAATTTGGGTTAGAGCGATGAGGAAGACAGAGGTAGTTTGAGCGATCGAGAACTCCTTCAGGACAGGTCAACGCGTGTTCGGAGCCTTTGACGATCCCTGCAGGTATATTCAGGAACTGCGGACGTCAAGATAATGCAAATTAGTACTCACCCATGAATTCGCTGAAGACCAACCACGGGTCTGGTGGGGTAGTGTCAGTACTTCGTTGTCATAACAAGAGAAAAGGACACTACTAAGATTCTTGGCGAGATTCTGCGGAAAATGAGGCCAGTATTGATTTGCGAATACATCATAGGTGACGAAACAGTCATGCGCCTCAGCATCGTCAACATTGAAGAAAAGCCCTGCACTATCTCTCGTTTCGGGGACGTCCTTGCTCAAGATATCTGCTGCGATCATCTTCGCCAGCTACATAAACGATTAGCTTAGGGGCTGTCCAGACAACGGATCGGGACGTACTCGATCAAAAGTCACAAAAAGAGGAAAGTGCCTATCCTCAAGTTCACTGTATTTCATGGGTATATTCATCAATGATTCGGGCAGGTCATCGAGATCAACAAGGCCCTCCTGAACACTTTGCGCTTTCATTTTCGCAAGTTCCTGCAGGGTGTAGCCTGCTAACGCCAGAGATTCGAGAAGCTTCGTGAAATACTCTTCCACTTTCGTGGCGAGTACTCTGGATTTAGTAACGAAGATTTGGCGTGGCTTCGGCATGTCAACGGCACTCATCTCCCAAGCTCGCTGAATGCCGAGAATCTTAAACAGCATCGTCGTGGTTTTTCTAGTTGGGTGTGATAAATACGCTATTCATATTAAGGGCGGAACACTTACCCCGTGCCGCTGCGACCCAAGACATAACACGACGTGGTACACTCGACAATCTTTTGTTCTTGAGGTCTGAACCGATATCGATCAGTGAATTCGTCGCATTGGGGCAGAACTCACGTGAGCATGAAGACGTGCTGTACGTCTTGGTTTGCAATGAGACCTTTTGCAAAGATGAGAAGAGGTGGCGAACCAACTGCATGATCACTCACTATGCAGGAATGCCTAAAAAAGAGGTTATCGAGTCAGTATTCGCCTGTCTATAAACCGTATTTACAAGCTTACTTGCGAGAATGTGACATATTTCTCCAAACTAGAAAATCGTTAGATGGGAACCAATATAAGGATGGCGAAAGTTCATACACAAGCAAAGAGTGAAGCTATGTCATGGATCAATGATCGTACTAATGACAATTGAAAATACTCAACGCGGTCCATGTCCTTATCACTGAGATCAAGTGGGCTTCCTGAACATTCTGGCTCAGGTTCAGCCGGTGGGAATGACGCCGGCAGAATCACGCTGTCATTAGAAAAGACTGGTCTGTTCCGAAAGATGCACCTGCGCAAGCAACGATTCGTTGAATTGCATCAAGAGCTGAAAAATGTCCTCACCTTCTACGATATTCTTTGCCCTTGCGTGCAAGATGACTACCCAAGGCATCCCATATTCTGCCAAGTTGCGCATGCGTATAGATGCCGTATACCTTGATGACTAGAGTTCACGTGAGCGCTAATGGCGGACACATGATGTAATTTAATTGCTCTTGATAGCTCACCTTGTCTTTCGGACTGTCGAGACTCCGGTTTCAATATCGTGCTCATCATCAGTGGAAGAACGGCCTACCTTTCCGTCCTGGTCAGGAACACAGTCGATCTGGTACTGTGAGAAAAGGTCGGTCGTCTCCTGCTCCAAGTGACGTATGTGAGATTACACCTACTACTAAGCGTAGGTCCCTTGTCATCTTGGCCTCGTGGATAGGAATGCCTGCATCCGGCCCATTAAGCCGCTTGTAGTTATCATCTGAGAAATGACCATTCGATAATTGTCTGTGGCAAATATAAGATCATTGCAGCGAAATTCATCAGAAAACATACTTGATCTTCTTGACGATGATCTTGAATATTTTCTCATCTGCTCTACGGAATTCACGCAAATTTTTATAGGCTTCGGTAGATATGAGGATTCGCCACTCTCCGAACCCATCTGCGTTTTCGAAGTAAAGCGCAGCCTTCATGGGCTGTACCATTGGGTACGCGTTGGGTCCGTTTGTCGGGCTCTCGATATCTTCGGTTGACGAAACTTCAGGCACAGCATCTTTGGCAGACTCTCCCACATTTGGGAAGAGTAAGGCTTTGATGTCGCCTGCCAATTCCGCCCTCCGCAGAAGCGAGAGGTAGAACTTATGGAAAGCTGTCAGGAAACACGTCAAAAAGCAGCAAATATACGCACCGACAGAGTAATTTTCAGCTCCTCAAGAATGTGAGAGGACAATGATATGGCAGCCTCACTCGTGGGAGGCACAACCACACCAAGCCTGACGAAGAGCGATGTGTCGATAGCCGTATAAGCTTTCTGGCGATTACGCTTGCGGATTTTCTGAGGCACTTTCTTCTTGACGAATCCATCATCAGATTCGATGTCGAAGGGATCAGTCTCGTCTTCAAATGACTTTGCACTAGTAAATTTCATGGTGCTCAACGTGCGAAGTACGGGTAAAGCGCCCTCGATGAAGCCTCTGTGGCGGCTGATGTCCCTTGAGACTTCCACCGGCAGAGACTCGACTGGCAAGGCTAAAAAGTACATAGACAGATTGTCTAGCATCTTGCTCGCAATGGATGTTAGATATTCTTGAGATTTCATTGGAAAGCCTGTCATAATGTGTGAGATCATTGCCTCATGGCGATCCCAAACTGTTACAGGGTCAGAGCTGATGGCGCTCGAAGAAAGTCTGTGAGATACCAGAAATAATATATGCAAAAACATAGGGTGATGATAGCATATGTTCGACCGTGGCTTGCAATCTGGCTGCTCCCGAACTTGAGACTGCGTCCAGATGATACAAGGCGGCTCTGAGGCCTGCCTCGTCGACTATTCGATCTTTGGAGAGTAAGTCCAACATGGTCTGTTGAACGAGAGGAGCTTGTGATAATGAAGTACTTATACAAGGTGCCGGAGAAATACTTGAGTGGTGTCAAGAGGTACAAAGATACAAAGGAGTGCCTCGTGAAGCAATCTCCGCAATGAGGCTGTTCTTATATTGTCGAACGAGCGCTTTGTTTGAATTTCCAAACAGGTCGAGGCGCAAACTGCGCACCCAAAATTGACACCTGTAGGCGACTCCAGGGAAGCTGTATATGAGCGATAAACTTGGACCCTCAAATGATCCCAGATTGTGACAAGAACTTGACCCTTACGTACGTGGAAGAGGCCGCCACTGCTACTAAGTAATAACAATAGACTTATGAGAATTGAGGGTTGAGAGGTAGGATTAAGAAGTCTGAATGGTGACAAAAGCGCGTCCAGACCGGATCTTCGTGGATTGTGACTCCCGAAACGTACTAGAATGAGTTTAGGTAGCTGTTCGCGTAGGCAAACATGATTGACTTCAAAAGGTCCTTAGGAGAGATGTTCAACGTTCAGAATTTTGCATGAAATTTACATACATATATTACGTAATTGAATATGCTGCGGCTACTCCCGTAGTGTGGCACTGAATGCACTGCAACTTCAGCAAGAGGCGGTTCGCAGTGACGCACTAGCAAATATTGTCAAGAATCCCTGCTCACTGGCCATCTCCTCAAGACTTCATCTAGTTTGTTTCTTAACCTTATAGGCAGACAACTGCATCTCATTAGCTAGAAAAGACATTCTAAAATGCCTCCCCCACACTATGATTTCCTCATCAAGGTGAGCACGCTGCATACACACTTCAGACCTCGCACGCATAACTTGCTTCGCAGCTGCTCTTGATTGGCGACTCAGGTCCGTTTGTTCCGTGGTTCTAGCATGTTCCAATTTTAAGTTGTTCCTCAGGTGTTGGGAAGTCCTGTCTTTTGCTCCGCTTCTGCGACGATGCGTGGACGCCATCGTTCATCACCACAATCGGCATTGACTTCAAGATCCGTACCATCGAGCTAGATGGAAAGCGCATTAAGCTTCAAATTGTGCGTCCCAACACTGTCATGAACTGTTCGCTTTACAAAGCTGACCCGTATCGTACAGTGGGACACTGCTGGCCAGGAGCGGTTTAGAACTATAACGACTGCGTACTACCGTGGAGCAATGGGTATCCTTCTTGTGTACGACGTCACAGATGAACGATCATACAATAGTACGCGCTATCAGCATCGCCAGTTTTGTCCCACCTTGATACATTTCATCTCCAGGTATCCGCACTTGGCATGCTAACATCGAACAACATGCCTCAGAGGGTGTCAACAAGATACTCATCGGTAATAAGTCAGATTGGACGGACAAACGAGCCGTAACAGAATCCCAGGGACGTGAACTTGCTGATGAACTTGGCATGAAGTTTATGGAGACATCTGCCAAGGCGAATGACGGTGTAGAAGAGGCCTTCTTCACCCTTGCAAGGTTTGTCGCATTGTGCTACATCTGCGGACTTGACACTCAATTCCCAACTGTACAGAGATTGCAAGACTCGACTTATCGACTCGCAAGCAGACTCAGCTGTCTCAGTGGGGGGTGCTTCCAATGCAGATGGGTCAGTGAAAGTTAACCAACCTGCGGCTTCAGCGTCGATCGGTTGCTGCTCATAAGCACCTATGTTGGACGCTAGTATAATTCGAGGTTCTCTTGTTCATCTTTTGCGAACTACTTCATGTTACCTCCGTATTCCCCTTCCATGTAATACTGTTCTACCACATGACGCGGTGCTGTTGGCTGAATATCTTCACTAATATTTGAAGCAAATGTTGCTTTGACTCGTTGTGCAGTGCTCAAGTGCCCAGGTTTTAATTTTAAGATGAGCATGCTACTCATGACTGCCCGAATTTAATGATGACATTCATCACATATTCAGTGTGTGCGTGTTATTAATATTGTGTGTGGACTACTGCAGGTGATGCCCATCAGCAGTCAGCTAACATATGCAAGGATGGAACGACTAATCGAGATCCCACGGAAGCAATCTGTCCGATTGCCCATCATGCGAGGCCTTCATAAATTATATTCTGCAAGCTTACAACGAAACGAAAACCAATGCGTCGTAAGTACTTCAGTCATATTGGTGTCCCTCTAATCTATAAGGTATTCTTGAATGCTCGAGCATGGTGAGGTTTATTCACCGTGACAAACGAGCGTGCAATGGCAACGAACTACTCAAGAACTACTTACGTCACTACGTGTCACGGTCATGGCGTTAAAACACGACTCACTTTGACGATGGCTCACACAAATATATGATGTCACCCTACCAGGCTGGTGAGTCACGAAGTTAGATGAAAACTACTCATACTCACAGCGCGGTCATATACTTCTGCTACGCATACATCGCCAGAGCAGCAATCTTCAGTGGAATTGCAGAGGAAGGGACATTCCGCGGAGTCACTGTCAGCACTGACAGGAGACACCGTCAACTTAAAAGCAACCATAACGGCGAGGACGAAGGAGAGACGCATTATTTGTGAGATGTGATATGAGATCCCAAAAATGATTCTCAAGGGGACGGTATGAAGACTGCTTGCTTTTATGCCCTGGACTAGTAGTGTTCTGTGCAGAACCTCAGCGTCCACCTGAAATACTCGTTCAAACAGATGTCATTTGCATTGACAGCACATTGCCAGCAGATGATCTACCTCAGATTTGACTTGCTCTGTCTCCGACAAAGTTATCTTGACGTGCCAACTCACTTGGCAGAAGAACACTGGTAATGTGTAATTCCAACTTGTTCAAGTTGTTGTATCCGGCCTACGATAGGTGACGCGACGATTCCTGGAACTGGGCTCAGGCCTCAGGGGTCTCCTGGATACAGTTGCATTATGCACACATGGGGGAACGCAAAAGGATACCGGGAGATCTAAATTCCAAGTGAGAGTCCCCAGGTATACTTTCATTTTCGGGACGTACACTGCTTACTAGATATGTCATCGTTGAGAATCTCAATTGGTTCTCATATTCTACTTTGATTCTACTGAGATAGATTTGCCGTCATATTTCGGTAAGTTCCGCTCGTACTACGTCTAGTCATATTCTCCGCTAGTCACTGCATGGGCCATGTCCACCGACTGGCCTCGAATTTCAACACATATAGTGCCGGACTCCAACCACTAATCTAACCCTAAACCACTGCGGGCCATACGTATATCTGTAGATTCGCAAAGGCCCTCCGAGTCCAAGCATCCCAGGACCTTCTTTTTTCGGTCTAAGCAATGCTCCACTAATGACGTCTCCCAATATCGCATTACAGGGGAGAAGCACAATTGAGTTTACATTAATATTCTGACTTAATATACTCTACTCAGGCTGCCGCATCAATGTAAAAGCAAGGTTCCTTTTGTCTCCGTCTTCCTCGCAGTCTTCTCCGAGACAGCACACTATCACGGCCATTTCGTCGCATCTCACCGTGGTCTTGCCTACGGTCTTTATTGGGCTGAAATCCCAATGCAGTGTCTCCGTCTATGTTGTTACGAGACAATATGCGCTTCGGTAGCAGTCATGCATACCCAATTGGAACGGCTCTGCATTCACGCGGAAACCTTGTCTTTAATCAGCGCTATCACTGTGTGCAGATTGGTTACGTCGTCCAGATATACCACAGGATTCACCCAACTCCTCTTTTCTTTTGTCCACTTGGGGTAGAGACAAACGAGGGTACGTGTGGTGATGTAATTCACGATTGGCAACAAAGATCTCGCAGGATACCTTGACATAAGCGCACCCGCGAAATCTCAAAAAAGCCAAAACACTTGCGAAGGACGACACTGTAGAAGTCCTGTCGTCAGGGAGCTCCCGGAGCTCTTGATCCGATACTACGAGCGAGGCGAGAGGAACGTCTGATGAATGACCTGACATCAATGAACTACAAGCCACGATAAAAAAGAGTTTGCAAAATTCAGACAGCGTTGCAAAGAGAACAAGCATAGCAGACAATTGCGAGATGACTACGACCGGACTTGGTATGAAACCCGGTGGGCCCGTATGATCGAGCGCACAAATTTTTTGGCTAAACCAATACCTATATCTAGGTCCTGGAACTGTGATATTGGTTCTTCACTAAAACGCACATTTCATAGCAGTCGCAGACATGGCACTGGACACGTTTTACGTGAGGGAATGCTGTATTTCTTCATTTGGTCTGGCTAGTCCCCATTATTGTGAGGACGGAGCGCTGGTGCATGATGCCTCATGCCTAATAGAGTCCCTGCATGAACATCAGGGAAGTCTTTACGTTTCATTGTCTTCGACATTCACAGACATTTGTAACATGTACAGGCGCAACTTTGGAAACAGATAGAATTCAAGAAGACTATATAGGGGGTGCGAGTGAGGCAATTTTACTCAATGTACCACATGTGACCGGCGTGCAGTACGCTGAAAATAGTCACTGTAGAAGTACAACAGTGGAGCCGCAGTGTCCTCATGTCTGCCAAGGTGACATCAAATGATATTAATGAGCTATGAGCGCAGCACCCTAGCAGGTGAAGCGAAGGACCTGGTTTTGGCTCAAAGCAACGGTTAGTCTTGAAGAAATTAATACATGTAGGCTGTAATGATTATACATCCCGTATTGATATTGTCCGCAGAGTATTGTTTGAGGGTGAACCAAAGTTCATAATAGTTGCAACTGACAGGCGTCGACAAATAAAGCCTTGCGCTGAGGGTCAGCGCTTCAGCGATGACATTTAGTCCCCTTCGTTCGTTTCAACAATTGGAATTAACTTCAACGCACGAGACAGAGGATGGAAAGTATGTCCGGATGCGACTGCAAGTAAAGTTCGACTTCGTCGGGGCGATGCGCGGGTACTACATTGTCAGACAAGTGAAACACGAGCAGCAACATGTTCAGGTAATCACCAACACACCTATCGCAGGACCGGTGGTATTGTGATGGTATATGACGTCACGAATCAGATGTCCTGACCTTTGGACTGCTCATAGATATCCGTAGCGTATCGAGCAGACACGTCAAGACATGTCAACACTATGCTCCTTAGAGGCAAAGCAAACGTGCCGGGCATACCAACTGTGACGGAATATAAAGGAAAGCTTTAGCAGCTTTCAACTGGGCATCACATTCACGGAGACATGCCAGTGAGCAGAGACGAACGGGGGCGCAGATGGTTCTTCGGCGCTCAAAGGAGTAGGTGTGAAGGACCATGCATCTCATGCTGCGACTAGTAGTTCTGGGGACGAAGCCTTTGTATATTGGCATCTGTAGATACAAAGACAAAATATTGGAGCGTTGTGACAGCTAGATTGGGCGTAGGGAGCAAAGGAAATACAAGAAAAACGGCCAAATGTTAGCATTCAACGAGACTTGATTGTATATCGTTGAGCTTGGATAGTGCCAGTTGATTACAAGAATGGGGCCATAGCTGACAGACATAGTACAAGTAACAAAGTCGTCCCGCTGGGCAAAGTTTACAAACCCGGAGAAAGAGATTGGCAATTACCGAAAGCGGTGTTGTGGCACCGCCACCGACAAGATTACTAGTTCCATTTGTAGGTTTTAAGGATTTCATCGACTTGCTCTAATGCTCTCATCTACCCTTCCTTCCTCCCCGCATTCAGACTTTCATTACTTTCCTTTTGAAAACTCTTCGAAAAAACTACAGCAAATGGTCCCAGATATAGGCGTCACTACACGCCGCGCCTGGAAGTCACAAATGATACGTGAACAGGAGGCCGCAGGTTCACAGGCACACCTACCACCCCCTACACCAGTTTCTGCCGAAACGTCGCCAGAAGCTGATGAGCCAGCTCACTTCGCGCAGATAGCAGGTCCTTCAAAGCGACCTAGAATATTGTCAGTCGCACCCGAGCCAACATCATCCCCCCCGAAGTCGAAGAAACGCGCGACTATGAGCGCGTCTTCGTCACGTACTCAAAGTCGACAACGTTCCGAAACTCTCGATATCGAGTCTATATATCGAAGCAGTCGTTCTCGATCAACTTCGACCTTTCCTCCAGCTGATCTCCTGCATCACCGACAGTTGTGGATCACTGAGGATGGTTCGCCAGGTGAGAACTTTGTCAGTGCCGCGTCTGTAGTAACGATATTATCCCGATCGTACAAAACCTGTGAGAATCCATGTATTACATGCAGATTCTCATTCGAATTTATACTCATTGCAGATTTCAAGAATTTGGACGATTCCCGTGACACGTCATTTGAAGCTGAATCTCATCCTGCCACTGAACTCGAGTATCCTAATTCTAACGCCTGTGGAGACGTGCGTGTTGTACGTCACTTCATACTGCTTCTTACTGATCCACCTCGCGTGCAGCTATTACATACTGGCTCCTAAGGACCCAGATCACTACAACCCCATCATGTGCCAGAACAATCATTATATACTATCTTCGAATGTGCGTTGCTACGTCACCAATCGCAAACACGGATTCTAATGCAATAGTCAGGCTACCTTACGCCCGCGCAGCAAGCGCTATTCGGAACATTACCCACAGACTTCTACAGGATGTTCGATAATACACCGCCCTCCTCACCACTCACACAGCTTCGGTGATTCAGAATATTCAAGTCCTGTAAAATTCCCTTCGTACGACCCTTGTGGAATGAATCACTTGCGTCTCCTCCAACGTTCCATCCGACGGCGTGATTGGACCACTTTTCCTTTCTACTATGCAAAACATTAACCAGCTCCTCCGTGGGCTGAAATACCCACTACTCCCATCGGACCCGTTTGCACCTTCACCTCTAATGTACTTATAGAGGCTATTAAAAGTTGGCCATCAAGCGAAATCCCCAATCGGGTTCTCATGCGCATAATCGACGAGACGTAATCAACGCTCCGTTGGCCCACATGCTCTGAAATTAAACCGCTTACGAGGCATTTTCGAGCGAGGTGTATGGCGAAACTGATGCCCTCGTTCACGTCGGATATCATCGCTGCCACACGACTCCACAAGGATTCCTTATTTATGGATTTGGGGTGGCGGGGTTGGAAATGTGCTGGTGCAGGCGAGCCTAGAAACGTGCTGCAGAAGCTACGGAATTGAGGTGATGCCTACACCTGCGGAAGTGGGGGGAGAGAGCAGCTGAGGCAGATGAAGAAGCGTTGTAGGATGTGGGGACTTTCAATGGGAGAGGTAGAACTAGAGGAAGGAGACATGCTGACCAGTCGGAGAGTGACCGAGTTGCTACCTCAAGCGGATGTTGTACTGGTCAATAATAAGGTGTTCCAGCAGTCGTGTCAGTGAATTTCTTTTGTTTGTGGCAAAACATATTGATCACGTTACAGTAAACGAAGCATTACGTCCGCGGTTTCTAGATTTAAAAGAAGGCGCCATTGTTGTCTCTTGAAGCCGTTCGTCTCTTCTCTCAATGCACGCGTTACTGAGCGCAACGTGAGTGATGATACACATCTGCTTCATACATTTATCTCACGAGTCCCGCAGGTGGATGATATAAGCGCGATCTTTGATGTATCTGAGGCCCTACCGCTCTGGCAGCGTTTCATGGGGCAGCGGAGGGGCTCGTATTATCTACATCGAGTTGACCGGGAAGGCTATGCGGTCATCAAACAACAGTTTGAGAACCAGCGCGCGAGGAGTGCGCGTGCCTCACGGCGTTGATAATCTATTAGACACTAATAGACATTTTGCTCTCATGCTGTTGTTGTTACCTGTCGACACAAGTGATGAGTGCCCTGTTACCCTTCCGAAGTACTTTGGCTCCCAGATGTTAACAAGTACAAGTAATACATGTAGCGTAACGTAAAAAGTTAAAACGCAATGACAAGACCTCGAAAACCCCGTTAGCTGCGAATTTGCCTCTGACTTACCCGAGTAGTAGGAAACGAGTACTAGTGGCGGCAGAAATCTCTTGTCCACAAACGGGACAATTTTCTGGCGCTCGCCAATGGCAACGACGATTCGTCTACATGAAAGTCGCCACCTAAAACCCGATCAACTCAACCTACCGTGACAACTCGGGTTATTCATTACCCATCTCTTTGCTTGTCCAGAATAATACCTGCTATCTGCGCCCATCTAACTCACAAATCTAACTCACAAGTCAAGTTTCATCAGTGCAAGTGCCTCCACCGCACCAAACTCCGCTCGTCCGTCACTTTCGCTGCGCTCGTCTTTCTCCGCTAAGCCCGCTTTCTCTCTGCTAAGCTCATCTTACATTATCCCGCCGACAACGCGGACACGCTGTCACCGAGTTATTTAAAATCGATCTCTCCGGCCTCAACCGCACCTCCCCAGGGCGCAGGTAGGAGGTTAGGCGTGGTAAGCGCGGGGAGACTGCAGGGTGGGCAGTACTGAGTAGATAGTGCTTAACCTTCAGTGTTTCTACCGCCAGTGGCGAGCCAACAGCAAGCCGTGTGAAGCTATGGGCTAGCCCCTGGCTACAGCCAGTGGCTGTGTTCTGGCGATGGCTGAATACCTGAATAGAAGGTGGCTCCCATCTGTTGCAGTCTCTGGAAATCGCCGTAGGTCTATCCAAGTCTCATCAATACAATATCAATGTAATTATTTTAATATCAATGTGCGATATCACCTCCACGCAACATCAAGTCATCAAGTCGTGTCACACCCACTCAGCTTTGAGAATGAACAACAAAAAGCCATAGACTGGTGGAGGGGATTTTCATACCACTCAGATTTCGAGAAGAAACCCTGTGGCCTATGCAAACGAGAAAGAGACACGACCAAAAGTAACGAGAGAATGGGTACACGGTTTACGATTGGGAGAGCGTTGGCCGCTGAGCTCAGCAAGAGCAAGCGAGTGCCAGTTCCACCCTTCATGTATGCAAGTGCGCTGTCTCCCGCGATCTATCACAACACATCCACCTTGTGTTGCTTCTGTACTAAGCCACCTCCATCTTACCTGGTACGTGCTGCCTGACACTATGACCCACATGCCTCAAAAGATAGTGATTGTCCTACTACACGGGTGAACGATGTATTACCATACAGAACAGATG